>JAULAV010002872.1:0-25000 GCA_030789695.1 Scilla litardierei | reverse complement strand
GAAGATGGGGCAGAGGGCCCTCACCGACCAAGTAACCCAGTTGGGGTTGCAGGTGGCGAACCTCCAACGGGCGCAAAATCATTTGCCAGGTCAACCGGAAGTAAATCCGAGGGGGGCGAATCAGACATTGGCACTAACACACGATCATGCGAATGTGTCCGCTATCGTCTTGAGAAGCAGGACACAAATTCCTACAAGAGTGCCCGTCAAGGAACTAGAAGCACCGTTGGTTGTAGAGCGGCCAATTGAAAAATCAAATGACGACGGAGATTCGTCACCAAAGACTACGACTCCAGAGGGAGTCACTGAAGAGGAGAAGAAGAAGGACGAGGAAGGGAGCTTGAGAGTATTTAAGCCCGTTGTGCCTTTTCCACAACGACTTGCCCAAGCAAAGATAGATGAAAAATACGGCAAGTTCTTCGCTATGGTCAAGGATTTGAGCTTGCAGGTCCCTTTCCTCGAAGCCATAGAGACAATTTCCTCCTATGCAAAATTCTTGAAGGACTTGGTGACAAGGGGTTCAAGAAAGGAAAAGGTCGTTCTCACGACGGAATGCAGCGCTCTCATTCAGCGAGCGAATCCGGCTAAGCTAAAAGACCCGGAAGCTTCTCCATTCCTTGTTCAATTGGGGAAGTGAAGATCCATCAGGCACTCATGGATTTGGGAGCGAGCGTCAGTCTAATGCCCCTGTCACTATACAGGAGGATAGGGATGGGAGACCTGGAGCCCACAGGTATGACCCTTTAACTAGCTGATAGATCGGTCAAATATTCGGTGGGAATTGTAGACGACCTGCCTGTTAATGTCAGTGGAATGCATGTGTCGGTAGACTTCGTGGTGATGGACATGCCTGAAGACACTCATACACCCATCATCCTTAGACGGCCCTTCATGGCCACCGCTGACGTACTTATAGATGTGAAGAAAGGGAAACTATCCCTTAATGTTGGCGACCAGAAGGTCGAGTTTGACTTGGGGCTATCAATGAAGCATCCTCCGGATGAACCTGATTGCAATATGCTAGACATAGAAGAAGAAAGAGCTGTGGAAGCCGGGCCTGGAAAATTCTCTCAAGGAACTCCCCCGACAGCTTGGGGGACCTTAAAGAGCATGTCGGTTTGAAGAAAGAAGAAGCTGCTCGGGAAGCGATTGTCCCACATACGATCCCTCCCGGATTCCAAAAAGCTGCTTCGATGAGGAGAAAAGGGAAAGAGCCCATGTGGCTTAACAATGATGAGATCCGGATCTTACGAAAGGTGGTGTTCACGCCAAGGTGAGGGAGAAGCCCCCGGATACCATCAACTGAGGGAGGATCGTCGAAGAAGTCTACTTGTCACTACCGACGACACCAAAGGACACCACTCCAACATCTGAAGGGATGCCAAACTTTGGGCATCACCCCCGTCCTCCTTGAAAATCATCAACCGGGCGTCGAGCAAACGATGTTAAACAAAAGCGCTTCATGGGAGGCAACCCATGCTCTAAAACCTCATCTTTGTTTTTAGGATTGTTCTTAAATTTATTTTTCTTATTTTTTTGAATAAATTCAGCCACGTGAACTTTCGTCGAGAGACTTAGGCTATTTGGGAACTTTTGCAGGAAACAAGCCCCCAACCGATCGGTTGATCGCTCAACCGATCGAGTGGGACGTATCCGAAGATGGCCTATATTTGTTCTTCAGCGAACCGGTCAGGTGGAGCAAACCGAGACCGGGTGGTAGATCGTGTGAGAAGAGCAGAAGTCTCAGATTTTTTGGGATTATATCAACCGATCGGTTGATAGAAGCAGTGGTCGTGTGGACGTCCAGGTGAAGTGCACAGAACTCTCGGGAAAATCATGAAACGACCAACCAATCGGTTGAAAACTTAACCGATTGGTTTCCATGTAGCCACTTTTCAACAACTTTTTCGAAAATTTGCCCAACCGATCGGGTGAAATCTCACCCGATCGGTTGGCCTAGAACCCTATAAATACCCCCCGTTTCGCCCGATTCATTATCTTCACACGACTTCGGATTTCCGTCGCTGTTTCACATTCCTTCTCTCCCAACCGGCCATCTTCTTCCCTCAACCGACCACTAATCCCCCTCAATCGATCTCTCCATTTCCTCCTTCCTTCTCTCCATCAATCCCTCTCTCTCCCCCTTTCATCCAAACCCTACTTTTCGCCCAACTCCCCCCAATTTCGAAAAAATTGTTGACGAGACATGACGCGGCTTCACACTCCCATCAATTAGACGGGAGTTGGGTGATCTACGAGTGTTGGATGATCTACGAGCCCAGCTCCCCTTTCATCAATTAGACGGCGTTGGGTGATCTACGAGCAAGGATTCACTACGACACTAGGTAACTTTGCTCCTTAGCTCCATTTTCAATATTGCCATATTACTATAATCTTGCTCAATTGCCATTGATTGTGTGCATTCATCATATCTTGCATAAACTCGCATCACACACTATCATGGCCCAGGATAAGGATAAGGGTAAAGCTATCATGCGTGAGGAGGGGTCGTCTCGCAAGAGACGAAAGACCACACATCCACCTAGTTAACGCCCTCCTCCTACACAGCCTACATAACCCCAACCCCAACCAATTATCCCAGCTGAGGACCCAATGATGGGCATGCGTGGCTACCGTTTTTTGAGTGTTGAGCAGAAAGATTTTTATAATAGACTCGATGCACAGGGACACTTATCCACCAAATTTTCACATGCCCAAACGCTTATCGATCTCGGAGTGTTCAGTGAGGTCGAGACTCTCTTCGCTAACTTAGGATCGATAGCTTTCCTGAACGCCACCGCGGTATCCTACCCCTCCCACACACTCGAGTTTCTATCCTGCCTTAAATGTGAGTCGGGGTCGATCGTCATTTTCCGCGTCCAAAACAAAACCATGCTCACCTACCTGAATACTATTAATAACATTTTCGGTTTCCCCATTCTTGGGGACGACACTATCCGTCACTCCGGATACCACCCTGATTTCGACGTCGATCAATTTTGGTTTCGCCTCACCCTACACGACCATTATCCTCGAGGTAAGGCCAATGCCTCCTCCATCATTCACTACGTATTCCGTCTGGCCCACCGAATCATATCTTGCACATTCTTCCCCAGGGGTGAGTCCGGAACCATGACCATCCCTGATATTTTTATTTTGTGGGCCATGACATTTGATTTCATTCGCGGGGACAACGGGATCGCCTTCGAGGCCCCTCGCATTCCCATTCATGCTAGCGATTGGCTTATTCACAAATTGCTTGAGATTAGCCATGCCGGCAAAGTCAAGTTTTGTTGCGGGGGCCTCATTACTATCATAGCTTCATATCCCCAGTTCAATATCGCCATCCCCGAGATTTGCCTTCTGTCGCAGGACCTACACGTATAGATCTTGATGTCCTGTGGCACATAAACATGATCAAGTCCCGTCCCGACGGTCGTTTCACTTTCTACTACGGTCCCCCCTGCTCATTACACCATTCTGCCCAACCCTGCTCGTATGCCTATCCAGCTTGTGGCAGATTGGACATTTCCACCTGACCCTGATTTTCTAGGGGGGTTACGTCTTCCGTTTATCCCGAGCGCACCCAGACCACCTTTCCCTGTCGCCCACTTAGGTGAGTAGGACATACCTGCGTCTCGAGGAGACCCCGGGGCTGGACCTAGTAGTGCCACCCCGGCTTTTGTCCCCATCACCACCGTCACCACCTCTCCGGTCGGTACGACCACCACTTCCTCCTTTCATCGAGCCACCTCTGCTCGCCTCGGTCTCGAGGCTGAGTTAGCTGCATTGCGTGCCGGTGCATCCTCTTCAGCCTCCTCGGTCCCATCCTCTTCCATCATCACTCGCCCGCATTTCCTCGCACTTGAGAGGAACGTGGCCACCATCCTCCGCATTCTCACTCATGTTCACGGACCACCTCCACCCACACCACCCCCCACACCACCACCTTCACCCCCTCGACGATCTTCACCCCCACCTTCACATTCATCCCATCCCACCACCACTTCCATTCCCACCACTTCCTCTACACACACCGTTTCCATTCCCTCCACTTCACCTCCACACATGACCACTGCCGTCGCCCCCATAGATCCATCACCATCCTCTTCCATCACCCCATACGCGTGTCGTAAGAAATTGCAGGTGCGATCGAGATCACTTCCCCCTCCATCCTCTCCTACCCCTGTTCCTCCCCCATCCACCATCGCATTGGTCGCCATTTCACTACCACTCACCACCATCACCACCACTCCACCCATTGTTCACACCTCCTCCGCACCCACCCATCCATCACCTCGACCCCTTTCTCCACTTCTCCGCACACCCGTCACCTCTCCCGTCCACTCCCCCACATCCCCCACATATTCTACCGAGGAGGACGAGGATATTTCCCCTCCTGCTTTTTGATTTCTTTTTCTTTTTTGATCTTCCCCCTTGCATATTTCTGCATCATCATGATTATAGCTTATCGCTAGCATTGTCATGTCTAGCTTGGGGAAAGTCATTTTTATGTGTGTTGTCGTGTGTTGTTCTTATGTGTGCTTGTTTATATATGTCGTGTGGTGTGATTTTCTATCTTTTATTTTATGTATATGTCGTGTGGTGTGATTTTCTTTATTTTTCAGTTTCGTATATGTGTTTTTATTGTTTTTCATTTCTTTTTGAGTCGGTGCGTATTCCCCCCCCATTTTCATTGCCCTCCTGTATTTACTTCTATTGCATTAAGGGCAATGCAAGTTTCAGCTTGGGGGAGTCGCACTTCGTGCGTCATTCGCGTTTTTTTCTTTGTTTTTGAGTCGTTTTCATCGTGTTTTTCTTTTTTTCTTCTCATCTTTTGTTCTCTTTCTCCTAGAGATGACCCCGTATGATGAATTGCCACAGAATCACACACACACCTAGCATGGCTTCGATAATCACATTCACTAGCCCTAGGAAGCCGAGTCCTCTTGCATTTCATGCATTGTGGGTCCACTTTGCTAATATGTGAGTCGTGTGTCGTGACTAGCTTATAGGGTGCTTCTACTTTGTGATTTTGATTTTATAACTGTCCTGGGATGACCCCTAGATTATCATGCTTCGATTTGAATATGCAGTATATGCTTCTCCTGTCTACTTCTATATGCATGAATATTTTATATCGTATACTTCAATTCGCATGTGTCGGTATTCCACAATTAGGACTAGGATAACCCATTTAGCATATGCTCTGATTAGCGAGAAAAATCTCCTTTGCCCAAGTGTTTAGAATCTGATTTCTTTTTTATTTTACTTGGTGCAAATCCACTCGTCATGTACCGTTCTCCCACTTGGGAGAGTACACACATGTATAAAGCCCAAAAATCCAAAAATCCAAAAAAAGGGAGAAAAGAAAACCCAAAAAGAAAAGAAAAGAGAAAAGAAAGAAAAAAATATGTATAGCCAAAAATCCAAAAAAAATACATATATCCAAAACCCAAAAAAAATTCCAGTGTGAATATTTTCCTACCTACCGAGAATAAAGGGAAGGCGAGAGTCTGCACCGAGTGTTCTACTCCACATCATCTCAACCCCCATCGTTTTCGAAAACACTTGGAAAAGGGACTTTCTAGTTATTATCTAGGCGATAGTGTGGTAATTTCCTAGTCCCTAGCTGTGGGGTCCCTGACACATGATACGCTTCGATTCTTACTTTCTTCACATGCATGCTTGAGCTACTATTCACCGCTTATTTCAAATCGAATCGATATTTGGGTCTTTTCTTGGATTTGTGTATATGGAGCTTATTGCACAATGTAGATAGTGACACCGTCTGCTAGCATACGACCACACCCACTCGTGCTTCACCGCATAGGCCCACGACACTTGTTTGGACTCGGTTTCTTTGGTTTAGTGTTGTGATTTGTCGCTTGCTTGCTAGGTGTGGCGTTTTTTGATTTTGTTGGCCCTGACGGGCGATTTAGGATTTTGATTTCTCTTTCTTTCTCTTTTTCTCTCTATTTTCTCCCTCCGAGCTCCTCCTCTCACTGGTCTTCCTCAAGGACGAGGAAGGGTTCAGCTTGGGGGATTTTGACGTGCGTTTATATTTTATAAATTCACGCACGTCTTCTTTGTGTTTTTCTGTTGTTTTCCATCATCTCGTACTCGTTTTCTTGTGATTTTTAGTTTTCTTTCACTTCTCAGTGTTTTTGTGTGTTTGCAAGAGATTGCCAGCATTGGGGACATATAACGAAGATATCATGAGTCCCCGGAGCAACTGGAGGAGTCACGCACGATCCAGGGGGTCAAACGACTAAGATTGCCATTTTTCAGCCCCCACCCGATCGTTGGACACAGCCAACCGATTGGGTGATGCACGCGTATCCGACCCGGACGGAAGTTGAAGCGAAGTGCAGCCCAACCGACCGATTCGCCGACCGGTTGAACACAGTAGAGTTCTTGGCCATTTGGAGCTGAATTCCAACCGATCGGGTGACATCTCACCCGATCGGTTCATCTGAAGCGAAATTTCCAAACGACGACCAGGAGAGCTCAACCGACGGCTCACTGACCGTGCCAAATCGTCCGAAGTCTCTGTCTTTTGCGGCGTATTTCCAACCGATCGGTTGAATTCTCAACCGATCGGTTTACCTGAAGCCGCATCTCTTCAAACGACGACCCACTTGCGCCAACCGATCGGGTCAAGCGAGCTGGTGAAGTTCTCGAAGCCGACGACCGAAGCATCAAGTAGCTCACCCGATCGGTTGATACTTCAACCGATCGGGTGACGCCGATTTCTATATATAGATGCCCTAGGTTTCAGAAAACACAGCTTTTGTTATTTTTCTGTCTTTTTCTCCATTTGTGACGGCTGGAATTTTATTGTTATTTGTAAGTATTCTGATCTTTGTCAAACTTTAATATAGTCTTAATAGCATTACTACTACCGTGTTTCAATTGCCTGATCATGATTTTTATGGTTGATTTTCATTTAGATTGCTTTTTAGCTATAATGTGTGAGTAGTTCCCAAATCTGGGATTTTGGTGGAAACCCCTTCGTGGGTTCTCCCTAATGCGTCCATATGACTAGGATTTCGATAGGGATTAGGAATTTAGATGGTTACGGGGGGGGTATTTTATTGTCATCGGTGGGAAAAATACCGCCTTTGACAGTCGGGCCAAGGGGGAATAAACTTGGCAGTTGACTCCCTAGCCATAGCTCACGCACTTAGCGTAGACATCGAATCCTAGCACGTGAGAATGGCAGGATGAGATGTTGGGAGTTATCGTTGCGAGCTTAGTTCTCCCGAAGTCGTTCAGTGTTAATGGACATGGGAATGCCCACTGACCGAACCCAGGTAGTCTGGCGTATCATCCTAGGCACCGACCGGAATATCGGGCCCATGGGACGCTGGTATCACTCTTAGAGGCAACGTCTCACCACTAAACCCTAATTCTGATCGTATTCCTATCCGTCGGTTGTAATAGCGAGAACAAACGATAGGGTGGAAACCGAAGTCCTAGGTTTCCTTTTATATTGTTCATCCTTCGTATTCATCTTGTGACAAACCAACGATCGATTCGGGCTAGCTCACTCGTAGGGTGAACTGGTTCCTCTCTGACACAAGCACAACCACGCCTCCCTGTGTTCGACCCCCAAGCCACACTACAACACCGTGCACTTGCGGTATAAATATTTAAATCTGGTATCCCCAATCCTATAGGACCTTGTATGCACAAATCAAGGGGACGTCACAGCGACGGCTTGCTAGGGCAGCGACGGCCTAGAGTTAGGGGCAGCGGCGGCCTGAGTTATGGCGGCGGCGGCTTGTAAGGGGCGGCGGCAAAGCACATGGCGACGGCTAGGAGGAGGGGCATCGAGAGAGAGAGAGAGGGATTTGGTGTTGTATTTGATTCGATTTGAAATTGCAGATCTCAGTTCTCTCTTTCTCCCCTCAAATTTCTGATTTCAGGTGTTTGCTTTGGGTTTTGATTTTGGTGAATGTTGATTTGGGTTTGTGAAATTGGTGTGGTTTTGAGCTGAATTTGATTTTGTTTGGGATTTGATTCAAAATTTGGGTTATTTGGCTCTAAAATTGAAATTGTAGGGGAAATGGGTTGATGGAGGTGATGAACAGAGTGGGGGAAATTTGCAGGGAGATGACGAGATGTTCACTGTTGTTCCTTCCTGTTGTTGTTTGTTGCTGTTATTGTTATAAGAATAGTGAAGAGGGGAGACAGCTTGAAGAGAGAAAGCTGGATGTGGGGGAGGAACAAAATGAAGATGGTTGTTGGATCTCACCGATATATTTTGGTGGGATTCAATCCGGTGGGGTTAGGTTAGTTAATAATTTAGTTAGGAGTAATTAATTAGGGTTATAAGTTAATTAATCACGTCATGGTAAAAATTAAAAACAGAGACGCGCTCGCGTCGACACGTAGAAATATAACTTACGCACAAAAAACATCCGGACAATCAAAATAAAGTACGAGTACACAACAATCAACACGCCTAGAAAATACCGGCCATTACATTCTACACACCTTAAGAAAAATTTTGCTCTGGAATTCTTATTAACTAAGGAGCATGGAACAAATATGGATAACACTCTCGCATTTCATCTTCCCACTCCCAGTGGACTCTCCTGACGAGTCGCGAAGCCACATCACTCTGACTAGATCGACAATCCTGTTCCTGAGGACTTTCTGGCTAGGATCTCCACTGGTTACTACTCGTATGCCAGATCTGACCGAACTATAATCTCTGAGTAGTCCACAGCATGAGAAGGGTCGCTGATATAACGACGGAGCTGGGACACATGAAAGACATCATGAACTCCCTCTAATGATGGTGGTAGTGCTAAGCAATAAGCTACCTCCCCAACTCGCTCTAGCACATCGAAGGGTCTAATGTACCTCGAAATAAGATTGCCTCACTTCCCGAAGCAGATCACTTCTCGATTCGGAGAGATCTTCAGGAATACATGATCTCCCGGCTGGAACTCTAGAGGACATCGTTTAGCATCCGCCCAATGCTTATAACGGTCCTGAGCGATCCGAAGCTTGTCTCTGATATCTCGCACACCATCAACCGCTTCGACTATCATCTATAGTCCCAACAGATCTTTATCACCAATGTCATCCCAACTCGGTGGCGATCGACATTTCCTCCCATAGAGAGTAACAAATGGCGCCATGCCAATGCTCGCCTGATAGCTGTTGTTATAGGAGAACTCCACCTGGTGCAGATGATCCTCCCATGAGCATTTGAGATCCAGCATGCAGGCTCTCAGCATATCCTCCAAGATCTGTATGGTACGCTCTGACTGTCCATTTATCTGCGGGTGATACGCACTACTGAATTTCAGACTGGTACCCAGATTGGTCTGCAGACTCTTCTAGAACTGAGACTTGAATCTCGTATCTCGGTCAGATACAATGCTCACAGGAACTCCATGCAGTCGTATGATCTCCTACACGACATGTTACACATCACAACTTCAACTAGAAAGAATTATAAAGGTATGAGTTAGATCGTTACCTCCATATATTTTTTTGCCAGCATCTCCATGGATTAACCCACTCGAAATGGTATAAAGTGCGCAGACTTGGCCAGTCGATCAACGATGACCCACATCAAGTCATTCTGCTTGGTGCTACGAGGTAAGCCGGTCACAAAGTCCATCGTGATGTGCTGCCACTTCCACTCCAGAATTGGTAGAGGTTGTAGCAGTCCAGCAGTGCGATGATGCTCTGCCTTCACTTGCAGACACACAAGGCACTTGGCAACGCTCTGTGCCATGCTTCTCTTCATTCCATGCCACCAGAAATTCTGACGAAGATCTTTGTACATCTTCATACCACCAGGATGAATAGAATAAGGTGAACTATGAGCCTCATTCATCAATTCCTCTCTGATATCCCCTGCAAGTACGCAGATCCTACAGCCATATCTCAGGGATCCATCCTCATGAATAAGAAAATCAGTCCGGAGTCCTGCTTCAACCTGCTCTCTGATCTTCTGCAACTTAACATCTCCAGCTTGAGCAGCCTTGATCCGATCTACAATCGTCGACTGAATCTGGATGTTCATCAACGATGAGGTGACTCCCGGTAAAACAACTTCGATTCACATCCCTCGCAGATCCTGTTGTAACTCCCACTGAGCTATAAGAATCATCACCTCTGGTAGATGACTCAAGGCGTCAGGTACGACATTCACCTTCCCCGGATGATACTGAAGGTCGATGTCGTAGTCAGCCATCAATTCTAACCATCTGCATTGTTTCATATTAGCTCCTTCTGAGTGAATATGTATTTCAAACTTTTGTGATCAGTGAAGATTTTCACTTGATCATTTAATAAGAAATGTCGCCAGATCTTCAATGAAAGACGACAGCGGCTAACTCCAAGTCATGGGTCGGTTAGTTCTTCTCATGAACCCTCAAGTGACGCGAAGCATATGCGACCACATGATTGTGCTGATGCAGAACACATCCAAGGCCCTTGCCTGATGCGTCACAGAAAATCCCGAAGCCTCCACTTCTATTTGGAATAGCTAAAACCGGTGCTATAGTCAGCCTCTCCTTCAGAGTGCTAAAGGCATGCTCACAGGAATCTGACCAACTAAACTTGATATCCTTCCGTGTCAATCTCTTCATAGGCTCAGCTATCCTCGAAAAGTCCTTGATGAATCTGCGATAATATCCCGCCAATCTAAGGAAACTTCTAATATCAGATGCTGATCGAGGTGCAGGCCATTCACTAACTGCCTTGACCTTCTCTGGATCTACTGATATGCCAGCTCCTGGTACCACATGTCCAAGGAATGCAACTCTGTCCAGCCATAATTTGCATTTGCTGAACTTGGCATATAGACTATGACGACGAAGCGTCTCCAAGACCATCCTCAAATGCTCGGTATGCTCCTCCTCGCTCTTCGAATATACCAAGATATCATCTATGAAAATCACCACGAACGTATCTATGAAATAATAGAATATAAGATTCATGAGATTCATGAACACATCAGGGGCGTTGGTCACACCGAATGGCATAACCACAAATTCGTAATGCCCGTACTTGGTCCAAAAGGCTGTTTTGGACACATCTTCCTTCTTGAATTTCACCTGATGGTATCCGCTCCGGAGATCCAACTTCGAGAATACTCTTGATCCACCAAGCTAGTCGAAGATGTCGTCAATACTGGGCAACAGATACTTGTTCTTCACTGTGACCTTGTTCAGCTCCTGATAGTCAATGCACATTCTCCTCGACCCGTCCTTCTTCTTCACCAACAAGACATGGGAGAAACACTGGGATGAATGAAACCCTTCTGCAATAGCTCATCCAACTGCTTCCTCAGCTCTTCTAGCTCTGCAGGAGCTATACGGTAAGGCGCCTTCGAAATCAGTTGAGCTCCTGGTATAAGATCAATGCCGAACTCCAATGCTCGATCGGGCGGCAGTCCAGAAATGTCTTCCGGGAAGACGTCTTCAAAATCTCTCACTGCTGCAGCCTTCTCATGTCTAGCTATCAAAGATGCAACAATCAAATCACTCGGCTAGGCTCAGAATTTGACAGGCCCAAACGAAAGACCTCCACTAACGAACTCGAACACCGGGTGATTATGAATTTCGAATACCACCTTCTTCCTGTGACAGTCAACCGTGGAATAAAAAGCTCCTAACCAATCAATACTGAGAACAGCATCAAAGTTGGGTAGATCGTGGACAATGAAATTAACATATAACTCATGTCCTCTAATCACCAACGGACAGGGTATGCATCCCAATGCAACTTTCACTACACCATTCATGGTAGGGATATTCCAACACTTGGGGAAAGTGAAAGTGGGAATCGAATGTTCACATACAAACTTCCGGGATAAGATGCACATAGAAGCCCCAGAATCAAACAAGGTCATGGCTGGGTGAGATGATACTAAGATGACAGCTAAGATATAATATAACTAGGTTAAGCATGGTGATCTAATCAAGCATGAATATATAAAAAGTGAAGACTAGGTCTAGATGTTACCTACGATCACATTATCCTCAGCTTCAGCTTCTATAGCTGTCATGGTAAACACCCCGTGCTTCGGCTGATTGGCCTGCTGAAAAGCTCGATTCTACGAAACCAGAGGCGGTTCATGCTATCCAGATGCAGGTACCATCTGCTGAGAAGATCCTGGTGCTCCAGCAGGTACAGGTCAAGTGTCACAGGGGCAGTCCCTCGCAGTATGATCAAGCGATCCACAAACTAGGCACCGGTTCAGCAACCTCCTACAATCCTTCTTCACATGGCCAGATTTGTCGCAGTAATGACAAGTCAGCTGAGCTCAGTTGGGGACGGATGCAGCTTGAAATTCAGTACGCAGTAAAGAATATAGCAAACAGCGTAAAAGCAAACAACATGCAAGGACACACAAGAATTGGTATCGCAGTTCGGTGCGCACACCTACATCTGCGAGGCCACGCCCAGAAAATTGAATACTTCACTAAAAGGATTGGAGAATACAAATTCTACAATTCACGCTTTAACAAGGAAGAACACTCTCATCCTTAAAAAACAAACCGTGAGGGGATGATCGCAATCAACCCCGTGAAGTATTCTTGGCAAGCTCCCCTTGCCTGCAAGCTCCCCTTGCACCGCCGACTCGATCAACTCCCTTGATCCTGCGTGTCACAGCCGTCGGCCTCCCTCCCGGAGAATATCCTTTTCCTTCTTCAATTTAAGCGTTAAGAACACGCCGCCAAAGCATACCATTCCTTTTTAAAAGGCCACGCCCCGTAATCTTTGGTTCAATCTGCACGCCGGCAATCAACCCTAGATTCGATTCTATCTTCAGTAACAACTGCACCGTCTTTAACAAGAAAGATATCCCGAAAGAACCGAAAGTGGCAGTTGCAAGAATATTGATTTGCCGAAATCTCTCTTCAACCGATTCGCAAGAGATTATGCACAACCAACTATAAATCAGTTAATAACCACCATAACAGCAAGAATAGCCAGGTAGAAAATAGCGGAATACGCATGCTCCAGTTCCGCATACTATTAAGCACCAAAGCACCAGATAAGCAGGTAAGTATATTTTGTTGAACATCCTGACCCAACAACCTGTTCAACAAAGCATCCAACATTCTCTTCTACGTACGGCAAGGACTTCTTCATTCAACAACCCGTTTAGAAAGGCACTTTTCACGTCCATTTGATGCAGTTTGAAGTTTAAGCTACAGGCAACCGCAAGTAACAGTCTAACAGATTCCAACCGTGCTACAGGGGCGAATGTCTCATCGAAGTCAATGCCTTCCACTTGGGTATACCCTTGAGCAACAAGCCGGGCTTTATTCCGAGTGACATTTCCCTTCTCATCTGTCTTATTTTTGAATATCCACTTTGTCCCGATGACATTAGTTCCTTTTGGTCTCTCCACAAGACTCCAAACGTCATTTCGTTGGAATTGGTTTAGTTCCTCTTGCATAGCCGAGACCCAGAAATCATCACCAATTGCTTCCTTCACATTTTTGGGTTCGATAGTAGAAAGAAAGCAAGCATACCCAGCCAGATCTCTGTAATTAACACGACTAGTACCTCTGGTGCGACGACTGTCGTGAACGTCACCAATGATTAGCTCCGGTGGATGATCTCGTATGATCTTTGTAATTCCCTCAGCATCTTGAGCATTTTCAGCTTCTACTTGAGTTGACTCCATGTTGGTAGTATCCTGTGTTGCAACAATTTGTTCAACATGGTTCTGTTTGGTCTTGTTTGTTGCAACATCACTTTCAACACGAACATCATCTTCATTTATGTCTTCTTGACCTCCTTTCTCACCGGTCAGAATAGATTCTCCCTGATCAAAATCATCAACCACAACGTTGATGGATTCCATCATGACATCTGTTCGTTCATTCAGCACTCGGAACGCACGACTCCTTGTGGAATATCCCAAGAAAATTCCTTTGTCACTCTTGGTGTCGAATTTCCGTCTTGGTGTTCGATCTTGCAGGATGTAGCACTTGCTTCCAAAAATATGAAAGTAGGAGACATCAGGCTTTCGACCTTTCCATATTTCATATGGAGTTTTCTCAGTCTGTGGTCGAAGATAAACCCTGTTGATGGTGTAACATGCAGTATTAATCGCTTCAGCCCACCACTTAGTATTTACTTTTCGAGCATTCAGCATAACACGAGCCATTTCCTGAAGAGTTCGATTCTTCCTTTCGACAACTCCGTTTTGCTGAGGAGTCTTAGGAGCCGAGAATTCATGTCCTATACCTTGTGCCTCACAGAATTCAGAGAATGAGTGATTCTCAAACTCTTTTCCGTGATCACTACGGATTCGAATGACTTTCCCTATGTTGTCTCCTCTTTCAACTTGCAAACGAGTACACAGGTTTTTGAAAGCATTAAAAGTGTCTGATTTTTCCTTCAGAAAATCCACCCAGGTGAAGCGTGAAAAATCATCAACACAAACAAAGATGTACTTCTTACCTCCGACACTTGTTTCTGAAGTGGGTCCAATCAGATCCATATGCAGTAGCTCCAGAGTTTTTGATGTTGTGATATTCTGAATTTGTTTGTGACTAATTTTCTTCTGCTTCCCCAGTTGGCAAGCTTCACACACTCCTTCTTTCTTCTTGATTAACGTAGGCATTCCTCAGACAGCTCTTGCTTTTGAGATTTTCATTAAGGTCTTGAAGTTAACATGGCCTAATTTCTGATGCCATTGTTCAGAAGCATCTGTGGTGATACTCAGACATCTGTCAGGTTCTTGCAACAGGTAGCAGTTGTCACTGGATCTTTTTCCGGAAAGAATACATACTTTATCACCATTAAACACAAGACATTCGTTTTTGTTGAACCGAACCAGCAGCCCTTGATCGCACAGCTGACTTATACTGATGAGATTAGCCTTTAGATTTTCAACATGCATCACATCTTTCAATTTCAGAGTTTCTGTCATATTCAGACTACCTTTCCCAATAACTTTGCTCTCTGTCCATCCCCAAAGGTGACATGACCTTTATTTCCAGCAATGTACTCAGACAGAAGTCCCTTGTTCCCTGTCATGTGCCGAGAGCACCCACTGTCAAAGTACCACTGATTTTCTGCAAAGGTAGCTAAAGAAGTGTATGCAACCATACTGACCAGTTCCGACTTCTTAATCCATTTCATGCTTGTCTGTTGCTGTGGATGAACAATATTTCTTCCTTCACTCACATGCTTCATGCGCCTGAAACACCTCCAATCATTATGTCCTATTTGTTTACAGTAACCGCATATAAGCTGCCTAGAAGTAGGAACTCTTCTGTTCTTTCCTCGTGGCTTGACCTCATCATGTGGACTCCATTTAACATGTTCCTTAGCATTGACACTACTCCTGGTCTTAGGAGTGTGAAAATTGCATCCTCTGTTGTATCCAACTCCAGTTCGATCTCCAGCAACTTTTCCCATGTTGAGAATGTCATTGAGTTTGGTTTTTCCAGAGTTCCATCTGTAAAAAGTGCTTTCTGCCTTCTCAGCTCTCATTATGGCTCTCTTCATGTCTCTCTCACAGTTTCGGAGACTTGCTTCAGTCTTCAGAAGTTTGACTTGATATGTATTCTTCTCACTCCTTAACTTAGAGCATTCATCTTTCAGTTTCTTGTTGGCTTCACAAATTTCCATCCATTTGTTGAACATAGTTTGATAGGCTATGCGAATTTCCTCATCATCAATATCTTCTTCACTCCCAACTTCTGATTCAGCTTCACTGTCAAAATCAGCTTTGTTTGTTGTAACATTTTGTACAACATGTTCTCCCTTGTGCTTCGATGTTGCAGCACATGTTGCAACATTATGTTCAACAAGGCTGGCGAACTTGCCTTCAGATTTGTCATTCAGAATAGCTGTGAACGCCACATAATTACTGGTTATGTCTTCATCTTCCTCGCTACCTCCAGAGTCGTCATCGCTCCAAGTGCTGGCGAGAGATTTCCCTTTTTGCTTCTTTAGAGTGTTTGCACACTCTGCCTGTATATGTCCGAACCCTTCACATTCTCTGCACTGTATTCCCTTTCCTTTGTTTTTAGACTCATACCTTTGTATAGGGCGACCAGCATTCCTTTCACCTGCAGGAGGTCCTGTCCGCACCTTTTTATTAGTAGCTTTAAAATTCTGACCTTTATTGCTGATCTTTCTCATCATCTTGCTAAAGTTTTTGGTGAGAAGCGCGATATCATCTTCGAGTTCTGTCTCATCATCAGATTTTGATGGTTCACTGGCTTCAATCTTCAAGGCAACACCCTTCTCCTTTTTGTTTTGTTTGAGATTCATCTCATAGGTCTGTAGGGATCCCATGAGTTCGTCCAATCTCATGGTCGATGTGTTCCTTACCTCCTCTATAGCTGCAATCTTTGCTGAAAATTTATCTGGCAGGGACCTCAGAGTTTTTTCAACAAGCTTCTTTTGAGAATACTTCTTACCCAGTTGAAATGCCTGGTTAGCAATATCCCTCAATCTTCCATTGAACTCTGCAACCGTCTCGTTTTCGTTCATCCTTAGATTCTCAAACTGGCTGGCAAGCATCTGTAATTTTGAGGCCTTAACAGTGCTAGTTCCTTCATGCACGTTTTGAAGAATGTCCCAAGCTTCTTTAGCATGCTCACAAGTTGATATAAGCTTGAACTGCTCTTCATCAACGGCAGTAAAGATGGCGTTAACCGCCTTAGAGTTTCCTAAGGCAGCACGTTCTTCATCAGAATTCCAGTCTCTCACAGGTTTGAAGCTCTCCTTTCCTTCTTTGTTGACTTCAACCGGAGGATTCCATCCTTCAACTGTAGCAACCCAAGCTTTTTCATCCAAGGATTTGATAAAAGCTCGCATACGAGACTTCCAATAGGTGTAGTTCGATCCAGTAAGCAAAGGAGGACGAGTGACAGAAGCACCTTCTTTTGTGTTCATGATCAGCGTACTGACCTACAGGATCACATCCACTTTGAAAGAAGATCAAAGTATTGTAGATGACGGGCTCCGATACCAAATGAAATTCAGTACGCAGTAAAGAATATAGCAAACAGCGTAAAAGCAAACAACATGCAAGGACACACAAGAATTGGTATCGCAGTTCGGTGCACACACCTACATCTGCGAGGCCACGCCCAGAAAATTGAATACTTCACTAAAAGGATTGGAGAATACAAATTCTACAATTCACGCTTTAACAAGGAAGAACACTCTCATCCTTAAAAAACAAACCGTGAGGGGATGATCGCAATCAACCCCGTGAAGTATTCTTGGCAAGCTCCCCTTGCCTGCAAGCTCCCCTTGCACCGCCGACTCGATCAACTCCCTTGATCCTGCGTGTCACAGCCGTCGGCCTCCCTCCCGGAGAATATCCTTTTCCTTCTTCAATTTAAGCGTTAAGAACACGCCGCCAAAGCATACCATTCCTTTTTAAAAGGCCACGCCCCGTAATCTTTGGTTCAATCTGCACGCCGGCAATCAACCCTAGATTCGATTCTATCTTCAGTAACAACTGCACCGTCTTTAACAAGAAAGATATCCCGAAAGAACCGAAAGTGGCAGTTGCAAGAATATTGATTTGCCGAAATCTCTCTTCAACCGATTCGCAAGAGATTATGCACAACCAACTATAAATCAGTTAATAACCACCATAACAGCAAGAATAGCCAGGTAGAAAATAGCGGAATACGCATGCTCCAGTTCCGCATACTATTAAGCACCAAAGCACCAGATAAGCAGGTAAGTATATTTTGTTGAACATCCTGACCCAACAACCTGTTCAACAAAGCATCCAACATTCTCTTCTACGTACGGCAAGGACATCAACCTATCCACCATTCTCCAGTGCCACATATGACAAGACACATACAAGAATGACCACAGAACAAATCCTAACACAGCTGTCCTCTTGAACTGAGTAGTCTGAACTGGACGAAAACTGGACCTATGTACACTCCTCTGCAACTCCATCGGGGGCTTGCCTGCCTGACGTGCCTTCTTCTGATTCACGATCAGCTTATGCTTCTTTACCGCCACCAGGACTTCCTCATGAGTAGTAAAAATAGCCAAGGACATCAAAGCTTGAATGTCCAGATCTAAGCCTTGCTGGAAATGGTGAGCACAGTCCTCTGGGTCTGCCACCAGAGTAGGGGCAAAGCGGCTCAGTATGGTGAACTCGGCCTCATATTCATCAACAATCATGGTGTCCTGTACCAAGTTGATGAATCGCTGTTGCATCTCTCCCTTCGTAGCATTGGGAAAATATTGCACGTCAAACCTCTGTCGGAAAGTAGTCCATGGAATTGGCTTGATCAGCCTGGTCTCTTCTGCATCCCACCAGTTGTGGGCATTATCCGTCAACTACTTCTTCGCTAGCTCCACCCACTCGATCGGATTGACTCGGGAAAGACACAAGTCGTCCTCAGTGCTACGAAGCCACTCCTCGGCCCCCAGTGGATCCTCTCTTTTGGAGAAGCTCTTCGGATGCATTTCTCGGAATTGCCTGGCTCCAGGCTCAAAGTGAGGGTGAGGTGGTGCAACTGGTGAAGCCTTCTGTCCCTGCTGAACCAGATGGTGTTGAACCTTAAGTATCACTCTCATGACTCCAAGCATCTGGTGGATGTCACTATCTCTGACTCCGGCAGCACCACAGGTCAAGAATTACGCCTTCCTGCCATCCTGAGACAAGAAAACCCCGAATTAATCTCGTATACGTGATTACTCTAGATGTTTGGCTAATAATAACATTCTTATTGTTCTAAATTTTTGCAGATGCAGGACCTGCATGGGCCACCACTAATACTTGTAACGCACCGCTTCCCAAAAATGATGGAAGCGAGAACGTTACAAAGGTCCGCATGAATTGGAGCGGTGAAGCTCGAGTTCACTAAGCGTCTGTGATAACAACCTTGCAGGATTCTTGCATGCATTTCAAAACAATAAAAACATTCATTAATTTCAAGCCACATCCAGAAGTTCATACATGAATAAAAGCAACACGGCCTCAGCATGGCCAAAGGAAAGTACAACATAGAAACATACTCCTACTACAAGGTACTAAAGCAAATCTGAAAACAACAACAGAACAAGTCTCTAGTCCTTCGCAGGGAGCGACTCTGGGTCCACAAACTCCTGGCTCTCTGGGTCAGCCACCTCAAACAACTCCCCCTCCTGGGAAGCTGTCTCGCAATCTGACATACATTCCAAAAACATGAATGTATCTCAGCAATGTTCTGGCAAGTAAAAGGTGAGATGACCCAAGTCGATGTGTACGAATTATTAAACAGATTAAAAGAGAATAATAGTTCTAAAGTCGCAGTTATACATTTATTCAACATGCAGTTATGAACATGGCAATTCTAAGCAGTTAAAGTAAAAGCTTTTATGAACTTGGAAGTTATAAAGATAGTACAAGACGATAGTCATAGCAATTCTAGTGTACAAGTGAAGTGACGATAAATGATTTAAGTTCTATGCATATGATTTCTATTTGTATAGGGTTCTCGACTTTAAGACGTGGTGAGTGAGTCAGTCCTTCTCACGGGGATATAATCGTGATTGACGCCACCCACCGCATACGGGTGGTGCTCTTCAAGGTGACCCTTGCACACGCTTAGTGGCTACTCAACCCTAACCCCACCCAAATATTGTGCTAGAACACAAGCCAGCCTAATCTAGTTGCAAAAGTTCACGAATTCAAGATTTCGCTTTTTAAGCGCACGAGTTCACGAACTCAAGTATTTTTAAAATGTGCCATTAATGTCCAATCTAACAATGTGTGTACAAGTATAGTGTGAAGAATGATATATATGTACATGCAATTTAAGGCATTTCAGAACACGGAATTAATTGGTTAATTGATGAACATGTTGCATATATGTGTTTTTCAATAACAAGTCGAAATGCAATTAAAATGTAATAAACTGCAATAATACACACACTTGCCTGACTGGGACGGTTTTGGGTGTCCAAGCAATTGTATGGATAAGACGCGACGTATCTGTGTCATTAAATATACGATATTAAGCTAGCCGATCATAACCGATTATACTAACAACTTATAATACTAACATTTACAATAGCTTAGGTTATGAAATTAACGTACTAGCTTTAATAGACCCAACCCAATGACTTAAATAAAACAACAACCCAAATTACCAATTAACCTAATTAAATTCATTCCATTAGGTTAATAATCTCATACCCAATACTCAATTAAATTCCTTTGAACCCCATAACCCAATAAGCTATAATTCATCTAAACCCAATGAACCCATTAAGCATAATTTAAACCCAATACCCAATATGCAATACCCAATTAAATTCATTAAGCCAACTAAGGCCCAATAGGATAACTTTATACCCAAACTAATTTCATTTGTAACCTTACCCAATAAGCATATACCCAATACCCAATAGCAAAACTTAAACCCGATAAGAATATACCCAATACCCAATAGCAAAACTTAAACCCAATAAGAATTTTACCTCTTCTTCTTCTCTTCTAATATTCTTTCTGTTTCTTCTTTCTACTTACTTTTTCTTTCCCCTTTTTTTCTTGCAGGTGGCTCACGGCAGGGCAAGCGGCAAGGAGGCAGCGGCCTGCAAGGGGGGCGGCGGCGGCCAGCAGGGGGCGATGGCAGCAGCCTGCTAGGGCGGCGACGACGGCCTGCTAGGGCAGCGGTGACTTCGGGTTAGGGGCGGCAGCGGCCTGAGTTATGGCGGCAGCGTCGGCTTGTAAGGGGCTGCGGCAAAGCACAGGGCGACGGCTAGGAGGAGGGGCAGCGAGAGAGAGAGAGAGAGAGAGAGAGAGAGAGAGAGAGAGAGAGAGAGGGATTTGGTGTTGTATTTGATTTGATCTGAAATTGCAGATCTCAGTTCTCTCTTTCTCCCCTTAAATTTCTGATTTTAGGTGTTTGATTTGGGTTTTAATTTTGGTGAATGTTGATTTGGGTTTTAATTTTGGTGAATGTTGATTTTGGTTTGTGAAATTGGTGTGGATTTGAGCTGAATTTGATTTTGTTTGGGATTTGATTCTGAATTTGGTTATTTGGCTCTGAAATTGAAATTGTTGGGGAAATGGGTTGATGGAGGTGATGAACAGAGTGGGGAAAATTTGCAGGGAGATGAGGAGATATTCGCAGTTGTTCCTTCCTGCTGTTGTTTGCTACTGTTATTGTTATAGGAACAATGAAGAGGGGAGACATCTTGAAGAGAGAAAGCTGGATGTGGGGGAGGAACAAAATAAAGACTGTTGTTGGATCTCACCGATATATTTCGGTGGGATTCAATCTGGTAGGGTAAGGTTAGTTAATAATTTAGTTAGGAGTAATTAATTAGGGTTATAAGTTAATTAATCACGTCATGGTAAAAATTAAAAACAGAGACGCGCTCGCGTCGACGCGTAGAAATATAACTTACGCACGAAAAACATCTGGACGATCAAAATAAAGTATGGGTACACAACAATCAACACGCCTAGAAAATACCGGCCGTTACTACTCTCATCCAACACAAATTTGGGTCTGTCGGTGATATCTATTATGTAGTTTGATCTCTTCATAATAACTGTATCGCTAAGGTATCTTTTGGGAACACTGATTGTTTGGATCCTGTGGATTGGCAAACAGAAAACACAAGAGGGGGAAGGTGAATAGGTTTAAAAATCTTTATAAAAAACTAAGTATTTTCTACCTAAGAGATCACTTTGTGTTACCAAAGAGATTCTTAAATAATAAATCACTTGCAAAGTATATAAACGAGTTAAGTAATGGAATATAATAGAAATACTTGCAAGAATAAGTTAAGCACAAATAAGAATCGCAAACACTAAATATTATCATGGTTTGGTCAAACCCTGACCTACGTCTAATCCCCAAGTCAATACCACTTCAGATTTTCACTATTCTTTTCCCAACTAGAAGAATAGTAAAACCTTCATCTACCCCCACAACTTGGTGTAAGGAAATCCCACTCGATCAAACACGAGTGTAAACTCTCTTAACAACCTGAGAGTAAACCATTTCCCTCTTACACCCAAAGAGAGAAAATATCTTAGCACGCCCCATTCTCCCAAATACCCTGGGTTTTCAAGGTTTTCCAGGACAAGTGGAAGATGGGTGTATAACAGGCCGTGGTATTTCACCAAGCGTAAAATTTAATTTCATTACAAGCAGGCTACTACACATGCTGGGACAACACAAACAGAAGAAAAAGGAAACTACAAGAGCTCCATTCACAACAGTCAAAGTACTATTGGTCACAGAGTCATATACAAGTACGAAGTACAACTGAGAAACTACACAACATCTGAGCAAATACAAAGTACAACTAAAGCATCTGCCAAGTACAATCCTGAGGAAAACACTATATAACACATAGACATAAGAAAGTACCCAAACAAAAGTATACCAAAAAGGGGACAACTCACACTCCCTAAACTAATCGTAGGTGTCTGAAGGGTGAGAGTCTCCGACATGGGGAAGCTTCCTTCGCTCTGGCTCAGCTTATGCCTGCTCTGGTCCTGAAAGACAACATGGACATGTCATAGCATGCACAATAAGAAACCCAACTAGAAAAGAACATTCTTATGTTTATGTTCATATTCCATGAAGAAGAGGCCAGGAGGGTCGCCGCCGAGAAGCTTCTGGCATCGGAGAAAGAGGCGGCCGCAGCGAAGATCGTCGAGCTGGAGCGACAGAATGCTGAGCTGGCAAAGGTCGACCTAGACAAGGTCAGGGTCCAGGCCGTTCTTTAGTACCAGAACAGCAAGCTCGTCCCCGCGCTGACGGCCATGAGGGTGGAGGGCTTCGACGACGGTCTGGAGTCTGGCTTCGAAAGCGCCAAAACGAGGTTGGGAAAGCTTTACCCTAGCATGGAGATTGACTTCGCCCGGATGTCAGCGGCATCCGATGATGAAGTAGAGGCTTCTACCACCTCTGAGGCCGAGGTGGCAGAGATTCCGGCCGGCAGCGACCACAGAGGCGACCAGGCGGACTCCTAGGCCCCGGAGGGCGGCAGTCAAGGGAGTGGTGGCCGAGGCGAGGTGCCATAGGCTGGGGTGAGAATGTGTGGCTGGCCCTGGGGCCGAGCTAAAGACTTTTTTTGTTTTGATCCTGAGATGTAAAAAGTTAGACGAAATAAAATTGAAATTTTTCGTTCATTGTCGCCATTGTTTTTTTTGTCCGTTGTGTGAACTGTGCCATTATATGTGTATGCCCCCAACATTCTGCTTATGATGAGCACGAGGCTGAGGAGAAGGAGAATGTTGTAGAGTTGCAAGTTCGCTCCGGATCTGGTAGCGAGCTGCCGAGAGGGGGTCGATAGGGAGGAGCCGACCCTGCGGCCTCTGTTGGTGGGTGAGTTGTCCCGGAGGTCTTTGAGAGGATGGGTATTGTACAGTCGTCGAGCCCGTAACCTCTGTAGTCAGACAGGTATTGGGCCATTGTCGACCCTACATGTCCACTCTGGATCTGATGGCGAGGTGTCGAGAGGGGGATGATAGGGAGGAGCCGACCATGCAGCCTCTGTTGGTGGGCGAGCTGCCCCGGAGGTCTTTGAGAGGGCGGGTATTGGGCCTTCGCCGATCCCTCAACCTCTATAATTGGGCGGGTATTGGGCCTTCGCCGACCCTGCATGTCTGCTCTAGATCTGATGGCGAGCTGCTGAGAGAGGGGGCGATAGGGAGGAGCCAACCGTGCAACCTCTGTTAGTGGGTGAGCTGCCTCGGAGGTCTTTGAGATGACGGGTATTGGGCCATTGTCGACCCTGCAACCTCTGTAATCGAGCGGATATTGGGCCGTCGCCGACCCCGTATGTCTGCTCTAGATCTGATGGCGAGCTGCTGAGAGGGGGGCGATAGGGAGGAGCCGACCCCGCGGCCTCTGTTGGTGGACGAGCTGTCTTGGTAGTCTTTGAGAGGGTGGGTTTTGGGCCGTCGCCGATCCTACAACCTCTGTAATCGGATGGGTACCCTGCATGTTCACTCCGAATCTGATGGCGAGCTGTCGAGAGGGGGGCGATTGGGAGGAGCCAACCCCGTGGCCTCTGTTGGTGGGCGAGCTGCCCCGGAGGTCTTTAAGAGGGCATGTATTGGGCCGTCATCGACCACGTAATCTTTGTAATCGGGCGGGTATTGGGCCGTCGCCGACCCTGCATGTCCGCTTCGGATCTGATGGTGAGCTGCTGAGAGTGTGGGCGACAGTGAAGAGCCGACCATGCAGCCTCTGTTGGTGGGTAAGCTACCCCAGAGGTCTTTGAGAGGGTGGGTATTGGGTCGTCGCTGACCTCGCAACCTCGGTAATTGGACGGGTATTGGGCCGTCGCCGACCCCGCATGTCTGCTCTGGATCTGATGGTGAGCTGCCGAGAGGGGGGGCGATAGGGAGGAGCTAACCCTGCGGCCTCTGTTGGTGGGAGAGCTACCCCGGAGGTATTTGAGATGGCGGGTATTGGGATGTCACCGACCCTGCAACCTCTGTAATCGGGAGAGTATTGGGCCGTCGCCAACCCCGCATGTCCGCTCTGGATCTGATGGCAACCTGCCGAGAGGGGAACGATAGGGAGGAATCGACCACGTGACCTCTATTGGTGGGCGGGCTGCCCCGGAAGTCTTTTGGATTATTGGTTGTCTTACAAAGGCTTAGGCTTTTTGACTTGTAGCCGACCTTCGTCGAGTAGGGGAGGGCTGAAATGTAAATTCAGACAACTCACTGAGTGTACAAACGCAGCAATTTATTAAAAATTTTGACTGAATGTACAAGTGCATTTATTGAAAATATTTGACCAAATGCTTGGCATTCCAAAGGATGGGCCAACTCCTCGCCCTCCATGGTCGCCAAAATGTACGTCGTCGGTCCCACGACGTCTGTTATGGTATATGGGCCTTCCCACTTTGCGGAGGGCTTGCCTCGTCGGCCGATTTTGGGTCTGAAAATGGCGTCCTAGAGGACAAGGTCGCTGACTCTGAAGCTTCGCTTCCTGACGCGGGAGTTGTAGTACATCACCATCCTTTGGCTGTGCTTGAGCAAACTTGT
>JAULAV010002871.1:0-50000 GCA_030789695.1 Scilla litardierei | reverse complement strand
TTCTTTCCTTCATGTACGTCTGTTGAAATATTTTGTACAGTATGGATGTAATAATTGGACACTATTTTGGTATTTATGTACATCTCTGCATCGTGGCTATTTTGTTTTCACTGGTTAACTGCAGGACCTGTGCAAATATCAAAAAGTAACGGGCCCCGGAAACGGGTCGTTACAGATCGGCGATGTGATCCTCGGCCCTCTTGGACTTCACTAGCATATCATCAATGTAGACCTCCATATTCCTTTCAACCTGGGGGTTAAAGAAATTATTCACCATCTGCTGATAGGTAACCCCGGCGTTCTTTAGGCCAAATGGCATCTTGGGGTAGCAGAATGTCCCTCGATCAGTGATGAATGACGTCTTCTCCTCGTCATGGGGTGCCATTTGGATTTGATTGTAGCCAGAGAAGGCGTCCATGAAAGTTAGAAGCTCGGATCCGGAGGCGTTGTCTACCAAATGGTCGATCCTCGGCAGTAGGAAGCTATCTTTCAGGCAGGCTTTGTTGAGGTCAGTGAAGTCCACGCACATCTGCCATTTGCCGCTGGGCTTCTTCACCATGACCACATTGGCGAGCTACTCAGGGTATCTCACATATCTAATGAATTTGGCCTCCAAGAGTCGCTCCACTTCCTCGGCAGCTGCCTATTTCTTCTCTCCTCCTCCCCTTCTTCTGCCAGACTGGGCATGCTTCGAAGTCGATATGTAGCTCATGGGGCGATCACCTCTGGGTCGACTCCAGGCATGTCTGAGGGTGACCATGCAAACATGTCTGTATTCATCCTGAGTAGGTCAATTAGACTCGCATTCAGCTCCACGACGAGCTTCGTGCCGATCGACACTGTCTTGCCCGCTTCTTGCGTCACTGGCACCTCCTCTACGTCCTCCACTAGAGCAGGTCGTTGATGAGCGAAGTCCTTCCGATCGTCAAGGAGGTCGATCGGCAAGGCTTGCTCGGTCTCCTTGTGTTTAGTGGAGCCGAAGTAGTAGCTTTGGGAGAGCTTTTGGGATCCCCACACCAGTCCAACTCCTTGCGGAGTCTGGAACTTCACCATCTGATGCGGGAGAGAGGGAAGAGCTTCGACGGCGGTCATGTAAGGTCGCCCTATGATGTCATTGTACACCGAGGTTACATCGATAATAACGAACTACGTCATTCGAGTGACGACCCTTGGCCTCTCTCCCAACGTGACCGGCAATGTGATCACTCTAACAATGTGCACCGAATGTCTGGTGAATCCGACAATCGGGCCTAAGCATGGCTTCAGCTCTGCCTGGTCCGGCCCCATCTTCAGAATTGTGAACAAGAATAGGATGTCACACAAGCTGACTGTGTCAACCAGGAGCCTACTTATGATCGCCAGCCTGATGAAAGCCTCAATGACAATGGCATCCTCATGCGACAGCTCGACCACTCTAGGTTATCATCAGAGAAGAAGATAGAGGGACGAGCCACTCTTCTCCGCTTTGCCCACATGCCGACGCCCACCGTCATGACTTGTCGAGTGTATGCCTTCCGTGCTGACGCTGATGTGTCCCCCTGTGTCGGCCCTCCACAGATTACATCCACACACACACACAACCAGCTCTGGCCCATGGTGGGTCACTAGCTCGGCGTCGTGGGTCGGTTGATCAGGCCGTGTGACTGCCCTTCTCCCACAGTCAGGTCTCTCTAGGTCGACAAATATTCGGAGGTGCCTACCCTGGATCAACCGCCTAATATCTTTCTTCATGGTGAAGCTTTCATCGATGTCATGGCCGTTATCGCGGTGGTACCAACAATAATCATGCATATTCTTTCCACCGACTCTTGTCCTCATCTCCGGGGGCAGGTCTCTGAGAAGCCCGCAAGTCATGGCCGCCATCATCACTTCGGTCAGGGGGCGTTGAGTCTGGTGTAATGTACCACTTCATGCGATCTTTTTGTCCCGCCTCTCGGAGCAGGGTTTCAGGGCGCAAAGAACCCCATCAGAGGTCCGGGGTGATCTTGCGCTCGAGGGCCCCCTGGTCATGCCCTCGGGGGTGATCTTGGTCACGACCCCTGTTGTGGTCCTGGTCGCGCCCTTGGAGGGGTTCATCCAACCTCGACCGCTTACTGGGCCTCGCTTCAACATGAGGAGCTACGACGGGTGGGACCTCCTTCACTGTCCCCAAGGCCTCCTCGCTCAACATGCACTTCTCTGCCCGAGCGAAGAGGACGGGGAGATCGGCAATCGGATCTCGGAACAGCGACTTTGTCACGTCCTGCTTCTCAAAACTACGGAGGCGAAGCGTGACTAAGGCCCGCTTGGGCCGGAGCTATGAGACTCGGACCCAATAAGCGTCTGTGAGGTACACCAAGACAATAAAACAGGTCCCTGCAGAAAAGTACGGAAAAACAAAAGTACTAAAAAGAAATGCATTTATTTTATTCCAACAGATATCCAGAAAGTACGGAGAGTCCAAACAAAAGCCCAACACGGCTACAAACAGCTGAAAGAAACTACTGGTGCAAGCTAGACAGAAAAGTAAACGGTGCTACGCACCCAACTAAAAAGCAGTAAATCTCTGAAACAGCAACATGAAGAACCTCTAGCTCTGGTCCTCCTCAAGCACATACTCCGGATCAGCGTCCTCTGGCTCCACGTACTCTGGTAAGTCCGGCTCGTCCGTGTACTTTGGCTCAACACCTGACGTACAGCACCCAAGAGAAAAGGAACTGTACGTCAGGTAAAGTCTACAAGAAAGAGTTAGACTCTACTGCAAGTGTAATATGATTAAGAGCAACATTTTACTGGTTGATTAACATGCAGGAGTTATGACATGGCAGAAAGTAAAATGGTGCTGGAAAGTAAACGAGACGGGCAGTAGCCGTAGCGTGTGCTATCGGCTACGGGACTAAGCTAGACGGGACATGACAAGACAAGACAAGACACGTGTGACTCGAAGGGTTCACGCCTTACGGTTTGAGGGCGGCCAGACCCTCTCCCCGTGCGACCGCTCAACCCTACCCCAAACCCAAGTGCTCACGACAAGACAATACAGGGATCACTCTCGCTGGGAGAGCATCCGAAACACCCGGAGGCTTTTTGTGTAACAAGGATCACTCTCGCGTAGAGAGCATCCGAAACGCCCGGAGGATTTTTGTATAACAGGGATCACTCTCGCGTGGAGAGCATCCAAAATGCCCGGAGGCTTTTTGTAACAGGACACGACATGACAAGTAAGGAATTGTTCTTCTAGGGGGTCTACACATCACACACAAGAAAACCCTAAGGTGTCAGTTGTTGTTGTTGCGCTTAGACTTCGTCATCAAGTTTAAGCTGTCAAGGGGGGTCCCGGATGCAATCATTTCACGTCCGGTTCTCTTTAAATGTTCTTTAACTTCCTAAGAAGGGTAAGGCCTAAACATGGCCGTAAGAACACAAGTGTAAACACTTGCATGTGGTGGCGAGAGCGTCGTCTGTCCGGAGCGTCCCGTCGAAGTAGTGCGTCAACGAGGGTCCGTCTGAAACGGGTCAACAGTGGTGTCAGGACACGTTTTTCATCATTCCTATTAGAGTTCATTTTTAGGTTCAACAGTGCTATCCTAGCAGTCAAAGTCACGTTTTGTTTTGGTTCAGCCTAGTCGACGATCTATCCTATGTGCACAGAATTGCAGTCCTTCGTCGATGTCTAATATTTGAAACATTTTAAAGGTGCGGAAATGAAATTTAGTTATTGTTGAAGATTTTTTGATTATGTTTTCGTTTTGCTACAGTGGGGGTTCTTTCTACGCGTTAGAGGACTAACTTTTTGACGTCGATCAAAAAGCGGATGTCAGGTCTGACCGGCGATGGATCAGTATCGTTTGCAATGTCTCGACCATGGGTAGCACAGCAAGACGCCTCTGGACAGTGAGGTGGTGGCACAAACAGCGAGCAAGTGGCAATCTCCCTTGCGTTGCAGGTAGCGCAACGGATCTTCACGACGGCGACAACGTCGGGTAGAAACACGTGAGTTCGGTGACGTGCATAAGCTCCAAGGGTCCAAGGGGGCTGCCGGGGGTTGAAGGGGTTCAGTGGGGGTTGCTCGGCCCGGTGGGTGGCCGACGGCATCAGCGCACGGCGGTGGGCAACCGTAAGAAGACGAAGTGGACAGATTCATGCAACGGTTGTTGTCGCGCGTCTCAGCGGAAAAACAGCGATCAAAAGGGTCAAAGGGAAATTGCAGTAGCTAAAGGGGTTCAAGAGGAATCCAACTATGTGGAGTGGTATCCGGAAGTGGTCAGATGTGGCCGTGTGCCGGCATTGAAGAACAGCGTACAGATCTGTCAAAAACAGCCCCTAGGGCTTGGTTTCAACGGGTTTTTGAGGAGCTAGAGGTGAGGGAAGAGGGTAAGGGAAATTTCAGATGATAGGGGGGTTTGAGAGGAGTCAAGTGGGGTTGGAGACGGTCATCGACAACGGCGGATGGCTGGCAGGCGCCAGTTTTTCCGATGAGGGGCTGCTGTGCTGTAAAATTTCGGCCAAGGGGATTTGTTCCGGCTTTGGGGGCTCTTGGAGAGGAGGAGAGGGAGGATAAGGTGGAGAAGAAGGTGGTGGTCGACTGTGGGGGCTGAGGGCGGCCATCTCCAGCTAGAGGAGGAGCAAAGGGCTGCGGCTAGGGCTTGGGCATGGGTTTTGCTAGTTTTGGCCTGGCTTGTTTGGTTTTGAAGAGATGATTTGCTAAAGACACTTTTAAGTGGGGTATAACTAAGGGGTGACTAGGAGAGAGAGTGAGTGAGGGGGTGTATGAAGTGAGAAAATGTTGGGTGAGGTTAGTGGCTGAATCAAAATTCATGATACGTACAAATCCCCTAATGATTTGATTATCAACAGAATATTCAAATTTAATTTGGGCTTAATGGGCTTGGATTTTGATTAGTGATTTGGGTGGGCTAGGGGTGTCAGAAAATTACGAAAAAATAATCGGGATGACCGTAACGAAGAGAGGCTCGGGGGTACGATGGTCAATCGCATGTTTGGTCCACAGAAAACGAACAAAAAAATAAAAGATCTGACGACCAAGTCTAAAGCTACGACGACTCTGCAATCAAACCTGATTTGTGGGAGAACGACCCATGAGATGACGTTCACTAAAAATCCCACAAACAACTACTCTTCCTTATGGTCACAAGGTATATCACATCGCATAGTCCGAATCCAAGAAAGAGTCAAATACAATTCGTGTACGAAAAACGTACGTACACGCAGAAATAGATAAGGTCTGGAAGCGATCGTTACAACTTGTGAAGACTTCTATTCGTCAGTCCCTTCTTGAAGGCTGCCATGAGGAGCTCATCTCCGCAGCTCGTCACGCTGAGTCACTCTTTGTTAAAGCACTGCAGGAAGTTGCGGATAGTTCCCCCTCCTTCTGGACCACCGTGAACAGATAGTCAGATGCCTTCTTCTTTCTCCGCCCAGCCAAGAATTGGTGGCAAAACTTCCATGATAGGTCGCCAAACGAATCAATGGAGCCATTGGTCAAGCCATTGTACCACTCCACCGTCGCCTTCTTCAAGGTCTTCCGAAAAGCTCAGCAAAGGAGGGCGTCACCTACCCCATGGATCTCCATAACTCCCCGGTATAGCTGCACATGCTCCAGGGGATCGTCCGAACCGTCATACAGTTCAACCTGAGGTAGCTTGAACCCATGGGGTACCGAGGTTGAGATCATCCTCTGGGTCAGTGGATTGGCTTCTTCGAGGCAGGGGGAGGTGCCGGCGACCTTCGAGGAATGTTCTCGTCGCTCCGGTGCTCCCGTTGCTGGATGGAACCGCCAGATGAGCCACCTCGACACTCGGAAGCATTCCTCCCTCTCTCACGATGGGTTGGACTACGGTCGCGGCTCCTCTGTCGCCCGTCTCCATGCCTAGGGGAGCAGTGATCTTGCCGGGGGGCTCCTGCTACGAAATTCTCACCCTCCTCGCCTCTGGCTAGGTGATCTCTCGCGACGATTACTTTCAACAGGATGGTCCAGCAAGGCGTTCATCCTCACCATCGTGGCGCCAAGGGGACCCCTCAGCTCTCCTCTTGTAGCCTCTCCCTTTCAGCATCGAGGAGGCGAAGCCGTCGAATGGACTCTTCCTCCTCTAACCGCCTCGGATGAGCAGCCTCCTCCTCCCTATTGATCTCCCTCTGCAGAGCGGCTACTTCTGCTTCTTCAAACCGCCTATGTTGTGTGGCCGCTTCTTCGTCGAATTGGGGGAGGAGGTCCTTACATTGCGGAGCTCGGAGGGGCCTTCTGCCCGAGATGAACCCGCTTGCTAGGCAACAGTCCACTCCTCTATCATCTTGGTAAAGTTCTTAAAGATCTTGTAGATGCCAAGGGCCGCGTCCTGAATAACTGCGGCCGACCCCTCAAGGGGTTGATTCATTAGGGGAGTCCTTCGGAGAGAACGGAGCTCTTTGGCCAAGGACGGCCTCAGAGTATCGTTGATGATGGTCTCAAGTCGACTCGGCCTCCTTAGAGGTAGAGGGGGTGTGACGTCGGGTGACTTGCAGTGGTGAGAATTGCGATGAGGACGTGTGTATCCTGACATGGGTGTAACCCTTGTTCCTATAGACGGCGCCAATTGTTGCGAGTCAGATCCGCGCACAATGAGATTTATTTGAAGTGGGAATCGCGGGTACAATGATTACAAGTTTTTGGCTAATGGAGAGGTTAGCACGACTCGGAACTCGTTTCAGAGGTGAAAGATCCTAGGTCACCTGAAGGTCGCTTGAAGGTCGCCGTCTCCCGGTAGCTGAGGCGAGCTTCCTGCGAGAACAACAACTTGTCAGAAAGGTAGGGCTGTCTGTCAACCCTAGCCTTTCCGATGCCTAATTCAGTAAATGACTTACGATGTGGGAGTCAGGCACGCTTGGAGATTTAAGACAGATCGACAAAGCGTGGCGAGCTTATGAGGAAGGCGCAGATATGTGGAAGATATCTGACCTTTAATATGAGAATAAGTTAGGGCTTTTAATTGACCAACCCCCTCTATGGAGGTATGAGGGGTGTATTTATAGGGCTGAGAGGCTGTTGTTCGCCATCCTGTCAGCTTTGGAATCAACCCACCTGGCACTTGAGTGCTGAAGCGATAGGTTGGCGAGCCGTGTCAGGATATTTTCCGCATTAATAGTGTCAGGAGGTGTCCGGTGCATTAATGAGACGCGAGGGACGGCCATCAGTTCTCGCCCTTAACCTCTGGCATTAATGGAGGGGAGGTGAACCTACGTCACCCTGTCAGAGATATTTATGCTTGGTCGCCCCCGGGGGCGAGCCAAGCTCGGTGACGAAACTCGGCTCCTTCGGACGGTGCTCCTTGTTAAAAGGTAGGCGAGCTTATCCTCGGTACGGCGAGCTTAATGATCGGATGGGTGATCTTCCTTGGTTGACCTTGGAGGTGAGCTAGTGGCAAGGAGAGGCGAGCTTCCCTGGATTGAGGCAATCTTCCGCTTGGGCTAGTGTCTCATCCGGGTGGTCGGTGAGATGTTTAATTGGGCCCCCAGTGCATAAGGGACTTAATTTCATGGGCCGGCTTAAAGGTCGTAACAACTTTCAGCATAAGTTTCTCTGAATTTAATTCAATAAAATTCAATCTACATGAAATTTAATTCAATCTGATATGCACAAAGACATTCACAGCAAAGTTCTGACTTAAAATTCAGCACCAACTTAGCAAGAATCTCATTAAATTAGCATATAGAATGTTGCTTATGGGTTAATTGCAGGGATTAGTACTGAATTACAACCCTAGAAGAATTCATTTCTAGTTGGAATCCTACCTCAAGGGAAGATTTCCTTCTCCTTTAGCTCACCTCTTCATTCTTCTTCCTCTTCTTTCTTCTCTTCTTCTTCTTCTTTTGTTTTGTTTTTGTTTTGTTTTTGTTTTTTTTGTTTTGGTTTGTTCTCTAAGTGAATTCGGTCCAGTGGTGGAGGTTGAAGTAATTAAAAAGAAAGAAAAATAGAAAGATGAATGCAGGATTTAGGAGGAGTGAAAGTTTGACTTTTCAACTATTTTTCATTATCCTTTCTCTTTTCTTTTTTTTCTTTTTTTGTGTTTGCTTTCTTTTTGTTTGTTGCCATATGATTTGGCCCAAGGCCCATGAAGGAAAAGCCACCTATATGAAAAATGAAATGAAAATTCAAAGGAAAAATTAAAGAAAATGAAAAGTGAAATGAAAAGGAAGTTGAAAATGAAAGGAATGTGAAAGAAAAATGAAAATGAAAGGAAAATGAAAATGAAAGTAAAATGAAAAGGAAACACATGAAGGCCCATGTGGAACTTGAAACATAAAATAAAAGAAAGGAGGTGGAAAAGATTTGAGGAAGAAAAGGGGGGTTTTAGCAAAAGTTGAAAATTACAAGTATGCCATTCTACACGTATTCAAAATGCTTGTATGCAGAAGTTTGGCATTACATCGTACTATGTTTTACGGGGGTTACATATGTTACAACCTTTGTTGTAGTTGAACAATCTCCTATTGCCAACGATGAAGCCCATGTGTAGATGTGAGGCTATTATGATTTGGATCTCTAAAAGATGTTAAAATATGAAGCTTAACAGATCAGTAAAATGGCCAAGAAAACAAGTAGAAACTTTGAGTATAAAGGCCAAGAAAGAGGGGTTTTTCTTTTGAAATCTTTTGATCACAATTTTTTTCTCTTGAAAGAATATGAATTTTTTAATCAAACCCTTGGGAAAATCCTTAATTTATAGACAAAGAAATATACAACATGAATTCCTAATTACACCCTCAAAACAACTATTAACAGCTTGCTTACGCAAATTCCGTTCTGTGCAACGGTTATATTATTAGTCGACTAAAGCACAATGATTAGTCGAATAATGGCCATTAGTAGACTAATCACAAAGTACTAGTCGACTAGCCAGTTAGTCAGTAATCTACAGAACTTACTGTTTTGAATTAGTCGAATGGTGAACAATTGTTAGTCGATAAATCAAGCAATTAGTTAACTAGTAGTAGAACTTTGGTTGACTAATAGGATATACTGATTAGCCATTATTCTTCAAGTTTATTAGTCAACTATTGGTCTTGTATTGGTCGACTAATAACCATAAACATCATTGTTTTTACTTTGAAAACTTAGGAAATTAAATTGAAATATTTTCAAAACGTTTTCAAAATGTTTTATATGAAATCCTAATTGTGTGTGTGCTTCATCAAGGCTTTAACATTAAATCTAAGACAAGAATAGAAATTACATCAAATACATAATTTACTTTTCTTACTTGATGTTGTCTAAAAATCCAAGTGCTTGTCTTTGATTCTTTGAATGCTTCTTTCATTAGCCTTGATCAATTTCACTAAGATTTGATCTTCTTCTATTTAAATATGTATTTATAGATTATTAGCATAAAATTATTTTTTTCATCATCAAAACATATATTGTGGTGACTCAATATTCAACTGTATCTAGGGTATGTAAATCTTCCAAGCCCCAATATCACCTTAGTGTTGTGAGTCATGTATGTGATGCAATAGTTAAAAGATGTATCAAACTTATTACACTAATAAGTTTGTACATTTTACCTTGGCCAAAGACTTACTATAGATCCATACTAACTCCATACAACACTAACCTTCCATACCGAAGGAGATGAATCATGTCTTAATTGCCACATCCGTTTGCATGTTTTGGATTACACCTAGCAAGTACCTAGTAACGAATGTGTCATCATTGGTTAGTAAAATCCAAAACATAGCTCCCTCACATATAAGGGTATTTAGCATGTCTCGGGTCAAAAGACTAACCAGCACTAGCTGTCACTTGAGAACTTCCATTAACGGTAATAGTATATTTACCTTATAGAATCTTCTCGATGAGTTTCTCTATGACCTTGTTCTCTAACAAGCACATGTGCACTTTCTCATGATGTCTACATATGGAATTGCTATGAGATCACCCACTACTATCTTAAAGGTTAAATCAATACACATTGTTCTTTTCAGAATATCAATGTCCAGTCTTGATATTCTTATGACCAATACTATTTTAGATTATGTTTAAGCAGATCGATTAGGTCTCATTATCATGACCTTATCATGATCCTAATGTTCTCACACAATCCAAATACTTTATTCATGCAATCACATGAAAATATACACATATACTCAATTTGTATCAATAAATCATATAAATAAAGAGTACCAAATAGCATACTATTATTTTGAATGAGACTTATCAATTATAATAATTGTCTTAAGGGCATACGTATTCCAACTTTAAGTCCATTGTATTCTCCACTGCTTGTGGACACTATGCTTTATCTTAAATAATGGTTGGGCTTTTTCTGCATGCTTGTACAAGAATTGGTGTAAAGCTGCCAGTCTCCATATCAGATGTTTAATGGTTGTGATCATCTTTGGCTATTAAATAATCACAATTGCATCAAATTTATTAGTATTTACCTTAATCCCCTACATATGATCATCTAGGAAACTCTCTTAAGGTTACGCTGAAGGCATATTTTCAAGATTAAGCTTCATTTGGTGGCCTCTTGCACCTGAAGTGTCTTTTTGATGTCATCAAGATAGGAGGTGACCTTTGTAGATTTGACAAACATTTCGTTTACATATATTTTGATATTTCTCTCTATTTGGGTTGTAAAATCTTCGTCATAAGCTTTTAATATGTGGCCCCTGCATTTTTCAACATGAAAGCTTAACCTTGTAATAGTATATGCCTAAACTAGTAATGAAGAAAGTTTTCTTCTCATCATCTTGCTTCATCATGATATAATTATAGGTTAAGAACGCATATATGAAGCTCATCATCTAATGTCCCGAGGAATCATCCACCATCTGATTAATCATTGGTAAGGAAAATAAGTCCTATTGATTGAACCGGAGGACGCGCAAGTGCACGCCTTCCACTCCCAAGCGTAGGAGCGTCAATGCAATAAATTTATAAATAACCGGTGAGTACTGGATCGGATCACATGGACAAGTCGTTCTATATTCACAAAATTGATCGATGAAGAAAGATAAAGTGTGTTACAACCACCTTGCTAACGGTGGAAAGGTGTGGAAAAAAACGTGTGGTGAAATTACAATCTTATCCTAAGTTGGTAGGGTTAGAGAACCAAAAGTGGAGTTAGGATAGCAAGGCGAGAGAGCATGTGTTGTGGGTTCATTAAGATTAGTGTTAATCAAGCTCTAATTACCCGCATATAACTCAAATGATCATCCGGCTAAGGACACTCAATCGGAATATTTAACGTTAAAGAACACAATAATTTGCAATAGGGATGGATGTATCATCGTAGCACTAATCAAATTAAGATCATGGTCTCTTCTCAAAGAGTGCCCAATTGGGTCTTAGCCAATTAAAATGTGCCATAATAATCACCCAACATTAGCAAGATAATAAGCAAGAGGCAATTAGTGCCAAGATTAACTACCAATCACAATGAATCACAACCCAAGCAATTTACACTACTCAATCATACTAAACAAGATGGAAATTCATACAAATTCTTTTCAAGTTTCATACAAATGAGATGCAAAATACAAAAGGGAAAAAGAAGGATTTCACCCAAGATCTCTCCAAATGAAGCATCCCTTCCACTTTAGCACCTCCTCCAAGCTTTCATCATCCTCCCATGGCCTTCTCCCCCTCTAAGCTCTCTCAAACCTTAAAAAGAACCAAAAAACGAAGCTGGCCCAAAAAAACTTCAAAAAAACCAAAGCTGAGGCCAAAAAAATGCACATGCCCCTTTCTTAAGCCACGCGGTCCGGATCGGGTCGGATCCGACCCGCGTGCGAGCCGCCCGCATCCTCTCAGCGGGGGGCACGCGCGGAGCGCGTGCCCCCACATCCTCCGCTGCGCGTGCAAGCGGGCCGGCCGCTGGGCTGGCCTGCGAGTTATGTTTTTTAATTAAATTCTTTTTTTAATTCGACAGTGGCCCGTCGCATCCTCCGCTGCGCATGCAAGCGGGCCGGCCGCTGGGCCGGCCCGCGAGTTATGTTTTTTAATTAAATTCTTTTTTTAATTCGACAGCGGCCCGCTCCAAGAGCGGGCCGCTGAAATGGTTTTTATATATATATAATTTTTTCTTAAAAAATGCAGCGGCCCGCTCGCTGAGCGGGCCGCAAGCTGAAGCCCATTTCCTATTTTTTTGTTTTTTCTTTTTAAAATTCCAAAATAGCCTTCTAGCTTCCAAAATTCCCCAAAAATAGCTCCAAGCTCCAGAAAATTCTGGAAAAATTCCAGAAAATCCAGAAAAATCCTAGGAGTACCTGAAAAATAAAGGAAGTAGAAATTAGTCCATATGATGATAAATTAAATATTATGGCTATTATAAAACACTATTGACCTCCAATAATCCATATAAATTATTCACATGCTCAAATAGTTCCCAAAAAATGGTGATATGATCACAATAATAGCAAGAGCATATAAAAAATAATAGGAAGCCAATAAGGACGATAAAACCGTATTTTGTGTAAAGAATGAGGAAAAGCTCTAAAAATGACATGAATTGAAAATATACTCAAAAAGAGCAAGATTAAGTATAATTCTTAGCACAAAAAGGGGGTAGTTAGGGGGTATAAATATACACTTTTCGCTCCGAATCAACGAACGTGCCATATTCAAGTCGATGAAGTCAACGTGCATCCTCCATTTTGTTGTTTTTTGTGATTCAAATCTCATGTGTGAAGGTTTCCCATGCGACTCGGTCGAGTAGCATGCTACTCACCGAGCTACAGGAGCAATTAGAAATAGTAAGTAGTGGGGAGTTTTTTGCCGAATCGGGTGATCTTCTACTCGATCGAGTAGCATGCTACTCGGTCGAGCTATAGTAGGATTCTGATGGCCTCAGAAATCCGAGAGATCGATGTTTGGGAGAGCTCTGCAGGGAATACCTACTCGGGTCGAGTAGCTATGCTATTCGACCGAGTCGACTTAACTCCACCCAAACCCAGTGGCAGCAGCAGTGCACATCAGCTCGGTTGAGCAGCTCGAGCTGGGGACCGACTCGGGCCAAGTCCGCGCGGGGCCAGGTGACGCGACCGACGGCCAGAATTGATTTTCTCCGTTTTTGGGGGTTCCTACTTATACCTAATTGCTGTTTTAGATTAGGTTAAGCCTCTATTTGATATCTGGAGTTCTTGGAGAGCCTTGAGCCACCCCTTTGGAGATTTCTTGTGAGAGATTAGGGTTTTGGAGTTTGATAGAGAAGGTGAGTGATTTCTTCTTTACTCCTTTAATTTCTTCTTCCTTGAGTGAGATTGTGAGGGATTGTGCTATTGGCCAAGTTATTATTCACGTGAGTGAAAGCAAGATTGTAACCCTAAGATTGGATCTCTCTGATAGTGGAATCGTCTCGGATTGCTGGATGTATGTTTGTAACGACTGGTTTTTGTCCATGTAATGTCTATTATACATATATTATGGTTGTTCTCTTCCTTGTGTGTTTTTCCCCTGTTGGACGTTTTCTTTCAGTTCTTTCTGATCTTCTACCTTCCGTTGCATATCATGAAGGGCTTGGAGTAAGTATTTTTACGATGAGCTTCATAGCGTCCATATCTTAGAGCTAGGTTGATCTTAGAAGCCATAAGAATCTTCCTGAAGCTTCACGCTTCAATTCGAGACTTTTCATAACTCTTAGTTGGTTCAAGAAGGAGAACCAACCGACTAGATTGTAATCTAGTCGGTCGGCAACTCTTCAGGAACCGACTAGTTCATCTTGATTATTTCAGCTGAGTTACTATTTCCACTTAGTCGGTCTAAGCACATCCAACGACCGACTAGTTGAGAAACTAGTCGGTTAGAACTTGTTCTCAGACCGACTAATTCAGAGTCCTTTCTGACAGCCGAGTTACTGTTTACAGTCAGTCGGTCAAAGAACGACTATCGACCGACTAGTTGAGAAACTAGTAGGTTAGAGCTTCTTCTCAGACTGACTAACTCTCAGTACTTATTTGTCTATCATATTCAACCCTTAGTCGGTCAATGAACATTCACCGACCGACTAATTCCTAAACTAGTCGGTTGACGAGCCTTTACGGACCGACTAAATCTGTCTACCCTGTATTGATCATGTTCACTGTTTGCATTTTAGTCGGTCACAGTTGGACGACCGACAGACTAGTTCCCAAACTAATCGGTCGACCACTCTTCACTGACCGACTAATCTACACAGAAACCCTAGGTTAAGTTGCAGCCGCCGCTTATTCTTTCTATTTAAACCCTATATTCTTTCACTTCTTCTTTCACTTTTCCTAGCCGACTTTCTTCACCAATCATCTCCCATCTTCCTCTTGCCTTACCTCCTCCTCCCGTGCTCCCTCTCACCCCCCATTGCGCCGGTAACCACCCTACAGGCCGCCGGCCGACTCTAAAACCCCCCAATTCTCCTTTTGCTCCAGTTTTTCCCCTTCATTCTCCCATCTCCAGATCCGTTATATCTCAGCCGCCAGGAGATCTCTTCAGCCGTAGTTTTCCGAGATCGCTTCTTCCGTTGCCATGCTAGATCAGATTTGGCGACGGTAATCCGGATACGTCGAGATCCTCTCCTACCTGCAGATTCGTAGGCATCTTTGATCGTCGTTTCTTCCGCTTCATATACGGTTAGTGATCTACCCTTAATCTTTTTATAACCCACACTATAAATTTAGAAAACCTAATAAAAATGGATTACTAGATGTTGTAGGATTCCAATACAAATCCAGATTAGATCATCCAATTCTGATTTTCGGTTTTGCCATAATAGTGACCCATCCCCGTAGAATAGCGATTTTTTTAAAGACGACTCTCGTCGATCAACAACCTCGGTACTAGGCAAGTGAAACTTGCCAACCTTGTTTAGGCCATGCTTTATGCCATTTCCTTGCTTTTAGCGTAAAAGAGACTAGATCGTGAAATGATAGCGGTCTAGGCGCAATTTCAAGTTCTAGCTTGACAACGAAGCTAGAACTGCCTTTTGTCATGTCCTGTCATGCATTGCCTGTCACGTTTAATTTCTCTAACGGTACGCATTTTTATTTAAATATCTTCCATGCATTTGCATTTTTACATGTCATCTGATTTGCATGTCGCATCGTAGCACACGCTACAAAATACTTGTACAATCCTTGTTTCCGGCTAGGCACCTACTATGCGGGCATAACCCTACGCCATACTTGTTAAAAACACTTCCTGGCTCGTGATCCAGAAGCGGGCCACATGTGTTGGTTAAAAACCAAAGCCCGATACACGTGGAGGGGTAGGGATAAACGATCACTTGAGCGTAAGAGTTGGCCCGTACAGCCTCTCTAGCCAAAAGGCGTAATCTCTTTGCACGACGTGCTACTAGACTAGGACATTCCATGTGAATGTTTACTTGTTTCCATGTCATGTTATTTGTTTCCATACCTTGTTCTTATCTTCCATGCTATCATATATGCCATGTCATAACTGCTGTTTACTTTACTTGCTGCACTCATTTTATAAATGTCATGTCATACCATACTTTAGAATTGCTAGGTTGCCTGTACCTTTCTACTAGTTTCCTTGCACAAAGTCTTGTAGACTTTGCTGACATGTGCCCCTTCTCTTTGGGTGTCGCATGTTAGTTGCTGAGCCAGAGTCCGTAGTCGAGGGCGACGAGGAGTACGTGGACATTGAGCCTGGGTCCATAGCTGACGTGGAGTACGAGGACACTGGTGACCAGTCTTAGTTCCCTCCGCATGTTCTTGGTTAGAGGTTGTAGTTTGGCGGTGAGTAGCACCATCTTGTTAGTTGCTTTCCTTGTTGGCCATGCTGGGCCCTTTTTAGACTCTTTTGTTGGCCTGGTGGCTTTTCTGGTGGCTGTTGAACTTGTATCTGGACATTTGAGATTGATAATTTATTATTCGTCTCTTTCTATTATTCTTGTCTTTGTTCTGTTTCACATTACAGGGACCTGCTATTTAAGTTGATTGATGCTTATCGGACTTGTAGCTTTGTAGCTTCAAGTCTGAGCGGACCTTCTCACGCTTCACCTCCATATTTTTGGGAAGCGGGGCGTGACAGGTTTTGTTGGTGGCCCATGCAGGTCCTCCCACTCTGTAACTGTGACTTAATCGAAACAACGATAAGAATTATAGAATGTCCGATAAATAATTTTGACACCCGAGTCATAGGCTAAGAGTCTGATTATTTCGTTTTCTGTGTCATTAGATGGCAGGAAGACGGAATACCCGAGCTGATGGTGGTGTGCCCCCTCGTGTCGAGGAGTTGGACCGAGAGCCCACCAACGGGGAGATTATGCGGATGATGCATCAGATGATGCAGGTGCAGTAGGGCATGCTTCAGAATGCCCAGAATGCTCTGACTGCTCGAGGAGCGCGGCCAGTCCAGAATGTCCCTCGCTCCGAGCTAGGAGCGAAGCAGTTTCAGGAGCTGGGCCCCACTTACTTTGATGGGATCGAAGGACCACTAGCTGCTGATGAGTGGATCAGGAATATGGAGGACAACCTGTAGATGTCGAAGGTCGACCCGGCTGGATGGGTTGACTTGGCGAAGAGGCAGCTTAGAGATAATGCTCGGAACTGGTGGGATGCTGAGGAGGAAATACTGGTGAAGCCGATAGCTTGGGCTACTTTCAAGTCCAGATTCGATGAGGAGTACTTTCCGAAGGCTGCCAGGAGGGAGATGGCACAGCGCTTCATCGACCTGAAGCAGGGGAGCATGACGGTGGACCAGTACCACCAGGAGTTCACCAGGCTAAGCCGTTTCGCACCGAAGATTGTGCAGGATGCTGATGAGAGGGCCCAGAGGTTTTTGCAGGGGCTCTCTTTGGATCTTCAGAGCTTTGTGTCTTCTTCTGATTTGGAGTCCTATCAGAAGGTTCTGATTTCAGCGAGGAGGCAGGAGCTGATTGTGAACCAGAAGAGAGGATGTGCTTCTGGAGCTGGGAAGAGGCATGTGGAGCAGGCCAGGGCAGTGATGAGACCAGGCTTCAGGCCCAATCAGCCGGTACAGTTCAAGAGGCTAGGAGGACCTCCTACTCCGAAGACTTGCCTTTTCTGTGGCAAGATTGGGCATGTCAAGGATCAATGCCGGAAGATGTTGGGACAGTACTTGGTTTATGGTGATCCAGTGCATGTCATGAGGGACTGCCCGAAGTCCAAGCAGCCTTGGAAGGGACCAGTTGCAGCTCAGCTGTTGCAGCAGAGGGCACCTGTACCTACTGGACGTGGAGCGCCTCTCGTTCCACAGAAGCAGGCTTTTCAGCAGGCCATGCAGCCAAGGAGGCAGGCTTTCCTGATGACTGCAGTTAAGACTGAGGCTGTGGATGAGGTTATTGCAGGTAACTCTCAGTCTAGTTGTTTCTTTTCTTAGTTAGTCTTGTTTGTTGGAATTTTTTTGGCTGCTTGTTATGTTCGCTAGAATAGGATTTGATTGTTAGATTGCTTGTTAGGTGTGATTTTGGTTTGCACATTTCTTGCACGAGTCCTCTTCGACTCTGGTGCATCGATGTGCATTATTTCCCGGAGCTTCGTGGAGAAGCATTCCTTGTCGACTTCCCCTCTTCCCAAGAGTTGGGATATCGTTACAGGAAATGGCGTGATCTCGGTGCATCGTGGTTGCAATTCTTGCCCTTTGGTGGTCTGTGGACATGAGCTCTACGCTGATTTCATCGTCCACGACATCATCAACTATGATGACGTCCTTGGGATGGACTGGCTTGGGAGTTTCTACGCCATGATCGATTGCTGGAGGAAGAAGGTGGTGTTTGAGATTCCAGGCCATCCGGTGTTCGAGTTCAGCCGTGGTAGCAGTTCGCTTGGTCCGGTCAGGTTTTGGGCCAAGCCAGTGTAGGTTGTTGCTATGCAGATGGAGCAGTGTAGACCAGCAGTAGTGCGTGACTTCGACGACATCTTCCCCGAGGAGATGTCTGGATTGCCGCCCGATCGAGCTCTCGAGTTTTCGATCGATCTTATTCCGGGAGCGCAGCCTATCTCGAAGGCGCCCTATCGTATGGCACCAGCAGAATTGGAAGAATTGCAGAAGCAGCTGGATGAACTTCTTCAGAAGGGTTACATTCATCCCAGTGTGTCTCCGTGGGGAGCACCGGTCTTGCTGGTGAAGAAGAAGGACGGGTTCGCGTCGCATTTGTGTGGACTACCGGGAGTTGAATGCGGTGACCGTCAAGAATCGATATATGTTGCCTCGTATAGATGACATCTTTGATCAGCTTGGAGGATCGAGGGTATTCTTTAAGTTGGATCTGAGGAGTGGTTATCATCAGCTGAAGGTGAAGAAGGAAGATGTCCCGAAGACAGCGTTCAGGACGAAGTATGGCCACTACGAGTTCGTGGTTATGCCTTTCGGTGTAACCAACGCACCCGCAATTTTTATGAACCTGATGAATCTGATCTTCTACGACTTTCTAGATAAGTTTGTCGTTATCTTCATTGACGACATTCTGATCTACTCAAAGTCAGAGGAGGAGCATGCATCGCACTTGAGGACAGTGTTGGAGATCTTGAGGAAGCATCGGTTGTATGCTAAGTATTCCAAGTGCGAGTTTTGGCTGGACAGAGTTGCTTTTCTCAGGAATGTGGTGTCAGGAGATGGTATTTCAGTGGACCCCGAGAAGATCAAGGCTATCCGGGAGTGGCATGTACTGCAGTCAGCATCTGAGATCAGGAGTTTCCTTGGATTGGCTGGTTATTACAGGCGGTTCATTAAGGACTTCTCACGTATTACCGAGCCGATGACCAGACTGACGCGGAAGGATGTACCATTTGTTTGGTCTGATGGCTGTAAGGAGGCTTTTGGTGTTCTGAAGGAGAGACTGACGAATGCCCCTGTTCTTGTTGTGCTTGATCGGAGTGGAGGATTCGAGATCTTTTGTGATGCTTCTGGCAAGGGTCTTGGTTGTGTGTTGCATCAGCATGGGCACGTGGTAGCGTATGCTTCTCGTCAGCTTAAGACCCATGAGAAGAATTACCCGACGCACGATTTGGAGTTGGCAGCAGTCGTGTTTGCGCTGAAGATTTGGAGGCACTTTCTGCTGAGTGAGAGGGTGAAGATCTTCACCGATCACAAAAGCTTGAAGTACATTTTTACTCAGAAGGAGCTCAACATGCGACAGCGTCGGTGGTTGGAGCTCATGGCAGATTATGAGATCGATCTACAGTATCACCCTGGCAAGGTGAATGTGGTTTCGGATGCGCTGAGTAGGCTTCCGGCAGTGATGTTGTTGACTTCACAGTGGAGATTGCAGCAAGATTTTTGCGAGTCTGGTATTGAGATTATTCTTCCTGGAGTGGCCTCTTCATTGATGTGTATGCAGATATAGTCGACGATCGTGGATAGGATCAAGGCTGGACAGGTTGGAGACCCGAAGTTGGTGAAGATTTGGGAGCAGGTGGAAGCCGGTCTGCAGACTGACTTCTTGATTCATGAGGATGGCTCGTTGAGGTATGGAGCCAGGTTGTGTGTGCCAGCTGGAGACATCAGAGAGGAGTTGTAGATTGAGGCACACAGTTCGCCGTATTCTGTGTATCCTGGTGGTACCAAGATGTATAAGGATCTTCGCCTGAACTATTGGTGGTATGGTATGAAGAGGAGTGTGGCTCGGAATGTAGCCAAGTGTCTGGTTTGCCAGTAGGTAAAGGCGGAGCATCAGCATACGGCAGGGTTGCTACAACCGCTTCCGATTCCAGAGTGGAAGTGGCAACACATCACTATGGACTTTGTGACTGGACTGCCTCGGAGTCCGAAGCAGAATGACGCGATTTGGGTGATCGTGGATCGATTAACCAAATCCGTGCACTTTATTCCTTTCGAGTAGGACAGTCCACTGAGACGCTAGTGAGGAGATATATGGAGGTAAACCCCTTTTACTTTCCATTTCTATTTCCTTTCCCAAGTTTAGATAGTGATGCGACGTGAATCGTGCAGGAGATCGTACGACTTTACGGAGTCCCTGTGAGTATCGTGTCGGACAGAGACACGAGGTTCATGTCTCAGTTTTGGCAGAGTCTGCAGAAGAGTTTGAGTACGAGTCTGAGTTTCAGCACGGCGTACCATCCGCAGACAGATGGTCAATCCGAGAGGACAATTCAGATCTTGGAGGACATGCTGAGGGCGTGCATGTTGGACTTCAAGGGATCTTGGAAAGATCATCTCCACCATGTTGAGTTTGCCTATAATAACAGCTACCAGGCGAGTATTGGCATAGCACCTTTCGCCGTGCTATATGGGAAGAAATGTCGATCGCCACTGAGCTGGGATGACATTGGAGACAGTGAGCTGTTAGGACCTGAGATGATCGTGGAGGCTGTGGATGTTGTGAGGAACATACGGGAGAAGCTGAGGATTGCTCAGGATCGTTTCAAGCATTGGGCAGATGCTAAACGGCGTCCTTTAGAATTTCAGCCAGGTGACCATGTGTTCCTGAAGATTTCCCTGAATCGAGGAGTGATTCGCTTTGGGAAACGAGGGAAGCTGAGCCCGAGATACATTAGACTGTTTGACATTCTGGAGAGAATTGGTGAGGTAGCTACCGCTTAGCCTTGCCGCCATCTTTGGAAGGAGTTCACGCTGTCTTCCATGTGTCGCAGCTTCGTCGGTACATCAGCGATCCATCTCATGCTGTGGATTTCTCGGAGATCACCGTTCGCCCCGATCTGATGTATGACCAGCAGCCAGTGAAGATTTTGGACAGGCAACAGAAGTCACTCAGGAACAAGACAGTCGAGCTTGTTAGGGTGATGTGGTGACACGGCTCGCCAGGAGAGTCGACTTGGGAGAGAGAAGATGAGATGAGAGAGCGATACCCACTTTTGTTCCCTGACACGTGAATGTTAGGAAATTCCGAGGGCGGAATTTTTCTTAAGGTGTGGAGGATGTAACGACTGGTTTTTGTCCATGTATTGTCTATTATACATATATTATGGTTGTTCTCTTCCTTGTGTGTTTTTCCCCTGTTGGACGTTTTCTTTCAGTTCTTTCTTATCTTCTACCTTCCGTTGCATATCATGAAGGGCTTGGAGTAAGTATTTTTATGATGAGCTTCATAGCGTCCATATCTTAGAGCTAGTTTGATCTTAGAAGCCATAGGAATCTTCCCGAAGCTTCGCGCTTCAATTCGATACTTTTCATGACTCTTAGTTGGTTCAAGAAGGAGAACCAACCGACTAGATTGCAATCTAGTCGGTCGGCAACTCTTCAGGAACCGACTAGTTCATCTTGATTATTTCAGCTGAGTTACTGTTTCCACTTAGTCGGTCTAAGCACATCCATCGACCGACTAGTTGAGAAACTAGTCGGTTAGAACTTATTCTCAGACTGACTAATTCAGAGTCCTTTCTGACAGTCGAGTTACTGTTTACAGTTAGTCGGTCAAAGAACGACTATCGACCGACTAGTTGAGAAACTAGTCGGTTAGAGCTTCTTCTCAGACCGACTAACTCTCAGTACTTATTTGTCTATCATATTCAACCCTTAGTCGGTCAATGAACATTCACCGACCGACTAATTCCCAAACTAGTCGGTTGACGAGCCTTCACGGACCGACTAAATCTGTCTACCCTGTATTGACCATGTTCACTATTTGCCTTTTAGTCGGTCACAGTTGGATGACCGACCGACTAGTTCCCAAACTAATCGGTCGACCACTCTTCACTGACCGACTAATCTACACAGAAACCCTAGGTTAAGTTGCAGCCGCCGCTTATTCTTTCTATTTAAACCCTATATTCTTTCACTTCTTCTTTCACTTTTCCTAGCCGACTTTCTTCCCCAATCATCCCCCATCTTTCTCTTGCCTTACCTCCTCCTCCCGTGCTCCCTCTCATCCCCCATTGCGTCGGCAACCACCCTACAGGTCACCGGTCGACTCTAAAACCTCCCAATTCTCCTTTTGCTCCAGTTTTTCCCCTTCATTCTCCCATCTCCAGATCCGTTATATCTCAGCCGCCAGGAGATCTCTTCAGCCGTAGTTTTCTGGGATCGCTTCTTCCGTTGTCGTGCTAGATCAGATTTGGTGACGGCAATCCGGATACGTCGAGATCCTCTCCTACCTGCAGATTCGTAGGCATCTTTGATCGTCGTTTCTTCCGCTTCATATACGGTTAGTGATCTACCCTTAATCTTTTTATAACCCACACTATAAATTTAGAAAACCTAATAAAAATGGATTACTAGACGTTGTAGGATTCTAATACAAATCCGGATTAGATCATCCAATTCTGATTTTATGTTTTGCAATAATAGTGACACATCCCCGTAGAATAGCGATTTTTTTGAAGACGACTCTCGTCGATCAACAACCTCGGTACCAGGCAAGTGAAACTTGCCAACCTTGTTTAGGCCATGCTTTAGGCCATTTCCTTGCTTTTAGCGTAAAAGAGACTAGATCGTGAAATGATAGCGGTCTAGGCGCAATTTCAAGTTCTAGCTTGACAATGAAGCTAGAACTGCCTTTTGTCATGTCCTGTCATGCATTGCCTGTCACGTTTAATTTCTCTAACGGTACGCATTTTTATTTAAATATCTGCCATGCATTTGCATTTTTACATGTCATCTGATTTGCATGTCGCATCGTAGCACACGCTACAAAATACTTGTACAATCCTTGTTTCCGGCTAGGCACCTGCTATGCGGGCATAACCCTATGCCATACTTGTTAAAGACACTTCCTGGCTCGTGATCCAGAAGCGGGCCACATGTGTTGGTTAAAAACCAAAGCCCGATACACGTGGAGGGGTAGGGATAAACGATCACTTGAGCGTAATAGTTGGCCCGTACAGCTTCTCTAGCCAAAAGGCGTAATCTCTGTGCACGACGTGCTACTAGACTAGGACATTCCATGTGAATGTTTACTTGTTTCCATGTCATGTTATTTGTTTCCATACCTTGTTCTTATCTGCCATGCTATCATATATGCCATGTCATAACTGCTGTTTACTTTACTTGCTGCACTCATTTTATAAATGTCATGTCATACCATACTTTAGAATTGCTAGGTTGCCTTTACTTTTCTAGTAGTTTCCTTGCACAAAGTCTTGTAGACTTTGCTGGCATGTGCCCCTTCTCTTTGGGTGTCGCATGTTAGTTGCTGAGCCAGAGTCCGTAGTCGAGGGCGACGAGGAGTACGTGGACATTGAGCCTGGGTCCACAGCTGACGTGGAGTACGAGGACACTGGTGACCAGTCTTAGTTCCCTCCGCAGGTTCTTGGTTAGTGGTTGTAGTTTGGCGGTGAGTAGCACCCTCTTGTTAGTTGCTTTCCTTGTTGGCCATGTTGGGCCATCTTTAGACTCTTTTGTTAGCCTGGTGGCTTTTCTGGTGGTTGTTGAACTTGTATTTGGATATTTGAGATTGATAATTTATTATTCGTCTCTTTCTATTATTCTTGTCTTTGTTCCGTTTCACATTACAGGGACCTGCTATTTAAGTTGATTGACACTTATCGGACTTGCAGCTTTATAGCTTCAAGTCTGAGCGGACCTTCTCACGCTTCGCCTCCATATTTTTGGGAAGCGGGGCGTGACAATGTTGTTTACAACCGAACCAGAGTAATTTCTATCGTGTCTGTGTTTGATTAGATTGTTGCTATTATTAGTTTGCTACTTTCTATTGCAAGGTCGTAGAGTTTATTGTTGGATGAATTTGGATTCTTTTGCTAGCCCTAGATTCCTGATCAGTTTGTTAGGGTTGGTATTCCACTTGGATCCCAAGGTGTGTTTTCGCCGTTGACATTAATTCTCACCAAGTGGTATCAGAGCTTGTGGTTCGTTTGCAAAGGAAGTTAGTGGCGGAAAGATGGTTCCTTTAGCAACATTGAACATTGAGAAGTTCACCGATCGGAATGATTTTCGAATCTAGCAGACGAAGGTGAAGAATGTTTTGATGCAGACAGGATGTTACCAGATCGTATTCGATGTGTCGAATATCGTTAAGGAGGTCAAAGAATCTGCTAAGGCGGAGATGGAGAGGAAGGCATACAGTGCAATTCAGTTGTCGTTATCAGATAATGTTCTGAGGGAAGTCTTAGATGAGGCTACGACATCTGACATGTGGAAGAAGCTTAAGGGACTATAAATGAAGAAATCATTCACGAGTCGACTATATCTACTTCAGCAACTGTATACTCTCAAGATGAAATCTAGATCAGCGGTTATGAAGATTGAGGATAGTGCTGGAGTTGCGGGGTATGGATGTGAAGATTGAGGATGAACAATAAGCGGTTATCTTGTTATGTTCATTGCCTGAGGAGTATAATCAATTTTTTCGGTCGATGATTTACAACCGAACAACTCTCACCGTGGAAGAGGTGAAGGCAGCGCTTCACACCGAGCAACTATGTGGCAAGGTTCAAGGTAGAGAACATGTGAGTAACCGCGAGGAGGCATTACATGTGAGGGGTCGACAGGAAAGGAGAGGAGGCTACAAGAAGAACAATGACCACTCCAAGTCGAGACATTCGCAGGATAGGTATGTGAATATCACATGTTTCAATTGCCAAAAGAAGGGTCATTTTTCAAACCGGTGTCCTAACAATGTTAGGAAGAAAGGCAAGGAGGCTGAGAAAGAGTCCGGTTCGGCAACTTTGTGGATTGATGGTGAGCAAGTCCGTGATGAATGTAGAGATATCGAGATGTTTTCCGCAGGGATTACAGGTGATGCAAATATTGCGTGGCTCATGGATAGCGATTGCTTATATCATATGACTCCTCATAGGATTTGGTTCGCTACATACCATCCCAAGGAAGATGGAGGCTCAATCCTCATGGGGAACAATGAAGTGTGCAAGACTGTCGGTAGTAGAACCGTCCGTATCAAGATGCATGATGGCATAGTACGTACACTAGCCGATGTGAGGCATGTCCCACATCTGCGAAAGAGCCTAATCTCTATAGGCGTATTGGACAATGCCGGATGTAAGTCGGTCTTTGAAAAGGACCAACTAAGAGTCTCCAAAGGAGCCATGGTTGTGATGAGGGAAAGGAAAGTAGGAAACTTTTATGCCCTTCAAGGTACCACAGTTGAAGGTGAAGCAGACATAAGCACTACGAGCTCAGTTCCCAGAGATTCATCCAAGTTGTGGCATTATCGATTGGGCCATCCATGTGACAAAACCCTCTATGTACTCCGAAGAAGAAAACTGATTGAAGCCTCAATGAAAGTGTAGAATTCTGTGAATCCTCTATGTAAGGAAAGAAGACAAAGGTGCAGTTCAATACGGGGAAGCATACTAGCAGAGGACCACTTGACTATGTACACTCAGATGTGTGGGGACCGTGCCCAGAGATGTCAAGTGGAGGAGCTAGGTATTTTGTCTTATTCATTGATGACTACTCTCGCAAAGTCTGGATGTACTTAATGAAGTCAAAGGACCAGACGTTTGACATGTTTAGAGAGTGGAAGACCATGGTGGAGAAACAAACCGGAAAGCATGTGAAAGTGCTGAGATCTAACAATAGAGGTGAGTATACCTCAAGTGAATTTAGAAATTTCTGCAAATTCCATGGAATCCACCGTTATTTTAGCACACCGGGAGATCCGCAGTCTAATGGTGTGGTGGGGCGGATGAATCTGACATTGTTGGAGCGAGTGCGATGCTTGAGGCACTCAGCCGGTTTGGGGAAGGAATTTTGGGAAGAGATCCTTACCACTGTTGTGCACATAGTGAACATGGTTCCATCAGTGGCTATATGTTACAAGATTCCCGAGGAACTGTAGAGTGGTGAAGCTGGAGATTATTCTTACTTGCACATTGTGGGTTTCCTGGCGTATATGCACGGGAGGGGCGACAAGTTGGATCCAAGAGCAAAGAAGTGTATCTTCCTTGGATATGGCCACGGTATCACGGGTAATCATTTATGGGATCCAGAGGGTCAGAAAGTGATTGTGAGCCTATATGTCACTTTTGATGCGGATGCAATGCTCTGGGCGAAGCATTCTTCTTCAAAAGAGGACACGTCTACAGAGAAGATGTTGACGGATAGAGTCAATCTTTCGGTCCAGCCCATTCAGCGACCAGGCAAAGAGTTGATGGTCGACATCCCAGCTGAGGGAGATGATGAGGTCCATGTTGAGGACCAAGTGCAGACACCCAGGTCATCCCAGGTACATGTTGACACCTATGCAGGTGATGATGGAACACGGAGATCAAAGAGGGTGAAGAAGGCGCCAGAAAGATTTGGAGCATGGGATTATGCGGGTTATTCTTTCGATGATATGGTGTCTTATGCACTCAACCTAGAGCACGAGGAGCCAGTGACATATGGTGGAGTCATAGTCTCAGGAGATGCTGCTCAGTGGCAAGGAGCTATGGAGGAGGAGATGGAGTCCCTTCACCAAAAGGACACATGGGAGTTGGTGCCGTTACCCAGCGAGGAGCGTGCCATTGGTTGTCGTTGGATATACAAGGTAAAGGAAAGCTCAACTCAAGATGGCAGTTAAGTCAGGTATAAGGCAAGGTTGGTGGACAAGGGGTTTGCACAACGGAAGGGAGAAGACTACAACGAGATATTCTCATCGGTTGTGTGACACACATCCATTCGGGTGTTGTTGGCGCTAGTTGCTAGTATGCACATAGAGTTAGAAGAACTTGATGTGAAGACCGCCTTTCTGCATGGAGATCTTGATGAAGAAATCTATATGCAACAGCCTGAGGGGTTTAGAGTTAAGGGGAAACAGACCTTGGTGTGCAGGTTGAAGAAATCGTTGTACGGGTTGAAGCAGTCACCCAGGCAGTGGTACAAACGATTTAATAGCTTCATGATGGGAGTAGGCTTTGAGAGGAGCATCAAGGATCAATGTATGTATGTGCGCACACTTGAGAATGGCTTGAAGATCTATTTGTTGCTCTACGTGGACGACATGCTTATTGCTTCTAATAGCATGTCTGAGGTGAAGAAGCTGAAGGAGAATCTTGGGCAAGAGTTCAACATGAAGGACTTGGGGCCCGCAAAGAAGATTCTTGGAATGGAGATTTTTCGAGATATGAAGAAGCATGAGCTGAGATTGTCACAGAAAGGGTACATTCAGAAGGTGCTAGTCTGTTTTGGGATGGAGAGCGCGAAGCCCGTGGCAACACCTTTGGGAGCTCATTTTCAGTTGTCAGCAAATCAGTCTCCAAGCACCGACGAGGAGAAGACATACATTTCGCAGGTGCCATATGCAAGTGTAGTGGGAAGCTTGATGTACGCGATGGTTTGCACGCGTCCAGATATTGCACAGGCCGTGGGAGTGGTTAGCTGGTACATGGCTAATCCAGGCAAGGAGCATTGGCAGGTCGTCAAGTGGATTCTGAGATATATGCGAGGCACGGCGAGTGTCAGGATCCTTTATGGGAGAGGAGACGGAAAGGTGCTGACAGAATACTGCGAAAGTGATTATGCAGGTGATAGAGATAGGCGACGATCTACCACGGGGTATGTGTTCACTTTGGGCACAACTGCGGTATCGTGGAGGTCGGTCTTACAGTCTGTGGTTGCGCTATCGACCACAAAGGCCGAGTTGATTGCAGCGATGGAAGCTGTGAAGGAGGCCAAGTACTTGAGGAGTCTGCTTAGAGATTTGGGGTGCTGCAGGTGTCACACCCCGCTTCCCAAAACAGGTGCGAGGACGAGACGAAGGTCCGCATGGGCCGGAGCTGTGAGGCTGGGGCCCAATAAGTCTGTAGGGATACCATTAAAATTTACAGGTTCTTGCATACAAGGTTCATAACAATAAGATAAAGTAATCGAAAGGAAACATGCATTCATTTATTAAAAGATGTGATATCCAGCATATAACAAGTCTAACAAAAAATGCCAAGCATGGCTACAACTGCAGAAAAGAAACTAATGGTGCGAAGCACCCAACCTAGACAGAAAGTAAAGCGGTGCGCAAGCATGGCTACAAGTGCGTGGTGTTGGCCGGCTGTTTGAAGGAGAAAAGGACAGTTTTGTGTTTTGCCAGGCTGTTTTGGGTCGTGCTGCGAGGTTGTCGCAACCTGAGGGGGAGCAAGGTGGCTGCAGTAGGTATAGGGGTGGGAGGAAAGTCATCGGTGATGTGAGGGGGTCCCCGACGATTGCAGAAAAAGGGCGGTCGTGAGTTTTGCTGCTGGGCGGCGGTTTTTGGGCGGCTGTCGACAGTTTCTAGGGTGTTTTCAAGGAGGGAGAGATGAGGGAGGAGGGAGAGAGGGTTGGTCGGAGATAGGGGTGGTGGCTGGAGCTGTCGCCACCGGCAAGAAGCTTGGTTGCATGAGGATGTGGGCGGCTGCTATTGTTGCGTGAGAAACCCTAGTGCGTTTGGGTTGAGATATAAGATGGAAGTTTGCCAAATAGGGGTTAAAAGGGGTGTAGTTTAAATTGATTTGAGAGAGGGTGTGTGAGAGGGGGAGGGTAGATTTAAGGTGAGGATAGCTAGAAGAATCATATGGTGATATGTATGCAATCCTATTAGATTTAGGTTAAATTTGAATTTCAAATTAGATTAGGGCTAAGCGGATTTGAAAGTAATTAGTGTGATAGGCCGGGCTAACGGTGTCCGAAAATTATGAGAAAAATATCGGAACGACCGTGACAACGTGAGGCTCGAGTGTACGGTGATCGGTCACATGCTTGGTTCACAAAAAACGAACTAAAAATAAAAAGGTCCAATGTCGAAGTCTAAAGTTACGACGCCCTTTCAATCAAAGCTGATTTGTGGGAGAACGACCTGTGAAATGGCGTTCACTAAAAATCCCACAAATAACTACTCTCTTTGAGAGTCACAATGACATATCACATCGCACGTTTTGGATATAAGAGGAGGTCAAATAAAATATGCGTACAAAAAAGAACGTACGTGCTGAAATACATACGATCGAAAAATGACCGTTACATCCTACCCACCTTAAGAAATGATTCCGCCGGAATCTACATCAACTACTACTCAGAGAAAAAGATGCAGGTAGCGCTCTCTCATCTCCTCCTCGCACTCCCAAGTGGACTCTTCAGGTGATCCGTGACTCCACATCACCCTCGCCAGGTCGACTACCTTGTTCCTCAACTGCTTCTGTCGACGGTCCAAAATCTGCATTGGCTGTTGCTCATAAGTTAGGTCCAGTCGGACCGTGATCTTCGAAAAATCCACAGTATGCGATGGGTCACTGACGTATCGACGTAGCTGAGATACGTGAAAAACGTCGTGAACTCCCTCCAAAAATGGTGGCAGAGCAAGGCGATAGGCCACTGCTCCCACACGCTCCAGCGCGTCAAACGGTCCAATATACCTCGGATTCAGCTTTCCCTTCTTCCCGAAACGAATGACTCAGTGGTTCGGAGAAATCTTCAAGAAGACATGATCTCCCGACTGAAACTCCAAAGGTTATCTCTTGGTGTCTGCCCTATTCTTGTAGCGATCCTACATAATCCGAAGCTTATCCCTGATGTCTCTCACAACATCCACAGCTTCTACAATCATCTGCGGACCCAACATCTCTCGATCTCCGATGTCATCCCAACTCAGTGGCGATCAAAATTTCATTCCATATAGGGCAGCAAACAGTGCCATGCCAATGCTCGCCTGGTAGCTGTTGTTGTATGAGAATTCCACCAAGTGGAGATGATCTTCCAACGAACCCTTCAGATTGAGCGTACAAGCTCTCAGCATATCCTCCAGAATCTGAATCGTCCTCTCTGACTGGCCATCGGTCTGTGGGTGGTACGCCCTGCTGAAACTCAGACTCGTACCAAGATTCTCCTGTAGACTCTTCCAGAACTAAGATGTAAATCTCGAGTCTCTGTCAGATACGATGCTCACTGGAACTACATGTAAACGCATAATCACCTGCATGCACATGGTTTACATCACGAACTAAACTCAAGGAGGAACTATAAATAGAGAAGTAAAATAAAATTTACCTCTAGATACTTCCTCGCTAAGACTTTCGTGGACTGTCCCACTCGGAAAGGTATGAAATGCACAGACTTAGGCAATCGATCAACGATCACCCAGACTGTGTCGTTCTGCTTCAGGCTCTGAGGTAGGCCTGTCACAAAATCCATCGTGATGTGTTGCCACTTTCACTCTGGAATAGAAAGCGGTTGTAGCAATCCTGTTATCCGATGATGCTCTGCTTTCACCTGCTGGCATACCAAACACTTGACAACGCTCCGTGCCATACTCCTCTTCATGCCAATCCACCAATAATTCAGATGGATGTCCTTATACATCGTTGTGCCTCCAGGATGTAAGGAATTAGGCGAGTTATGAGCCTCGCTCAATAGCTCCTCTCTAATGTCACCTGCAGGCACGCAGAGTCTACTGTCGTACCTCAGCGAACCATCCTCATAAATAATAAACTCCATCCGAAGTCCAGCTTCTATATGTCTCCTGATCCTCTGCAGCTTCGGATCTCCTGCCTGTGCTGCCTTGATACGATCCACTATCATAGACTGAATCTGCAAACTCATCAGTGAAACGATCACTCCTGGTAGGACAAACTCAATGTCCATCCCTCTCAGCTCCTGATGTACCCTCCAGTCGGCGGTATGCATCATCACTGTGGGGAGTCTGCTCAACGCATCTGGCACTACATTCACCTTCCCGGGGTGATACTGCAGATATATCTCATAGTCTGCCATCATCTCCAACCATCATCTCTGACGCATGTTGAGCTCCTTCTGTGTAAAAATGTACTTCAAGATTTTGTGATCGGTGAAGATTTTCATGCTCTCACTCAGTAGGAAGTGTCTCCAGATCTTCAACGCAAATATCATCGCTGTGAACTCCAGATCGTGCGTCAGGTAGTTCCTCTCATGATTCCTCAATTACCGAGAAGCGTACGCGACCACGTGATCATGCTGATGAAAGACGCATCCGAGATCCTTGCCAGATGCATCACAATAAATCTCGAAGCCTCCACTCCGATCCGATACAGCCAATACCAGTGCAGTGGTCAACTTCTCCTTCAAGATACTGAAGGCCTTCTCACAATCCTCTGACCAGACGAACTCCATATCCTTCCTCGTCAGCTTCGTAATCGGCTCTGCAATCCTTGAAAAATCCTTAATGAACCGATGGTAGTAACCAGCTAAGCCAAGAAAGCTCCTGATATCTGATGCTGACTGCGAGGTCGGCCACTTGCTGACTGCTCTGACTTTCTCTGGATCTACAGATATGCCATCTTCGGACACCACGTGTCCTAGGAATGCGACTCTGTCCAACCAGAACTCGCACTTGCTAAACTTGGCATACAGCTTATGATGTCTCAGTGTCTCCAACACTATCCTCAGATGATGGCTGTGCTCCTCTTCAGACTTCGAGTAAATAAGAATGTCGTCGATGAAGATGATGACGAACTTATCCAGGAAGTCGTAGAAAATCAAATTCATCAGTTCATAAACACTGCTGGTGCATTGGTCATACCAAATAGCATGACTATGAACTCATAGTGTCCGTACTTAGTCCTGAAGGCCGTCTTCAGAATATCGTCCTTCTTCACCTTCAGCTGATGGTACCCGCTCCTCAAATCTAGTTTCAAGAAAACCCTCGAACCTCCAAGCTGGTCGAAAATATCATCAATCCAAGGTAGCAAATACTTATTCTTCACAGTCACTGCATTCAGTCCTCTGTAGTCCACACACATCCGGTAGGATCCATCCTTCTTCTTCACCAATAGAACCGGTGCACCCCAAGGTGACACACTAGGGTATATGAATCCCTTCTGCAGCAACTCGTCCAACTGCTTCCGCAACTCCTCAAGCTCTGCAGGAGCCATCCGATACGGCGCCTTCGAAATAGGTTGCGCTCCCGACATAAGATCTATACTGAACTCAACAGCTATGTCGAGTGGCAAACCTGAAATATCATCCGGGAAAACGTCGTCGAAGACTCTGACGACTGCTGGCCTACTGATCTCCATCTGCATGGCAATAACGATCGACTCCTCCAGCTTGGCCTGGAATCTAACAAGCCCAAGCGATCATTCTCTGCTGTGAAACTCGAACTCCGGGTGGTCTGGAATCCTGAACACCAACTTCCTACTGCGGAAATCGATCGAATCATGGAAATCCCCCAACCAATCGATGCCAAGAACAACATCGAAATGTGCAGATCATGGACAATGAAGTCGGCATACAGCTCGTGTCTACTGATCACCAATGAAATCGACCGGCATCCCAAATTAACCGTCACCACTCTGTTCCCTGTAGTGATGTCCCAACACTAAGGAAGTGTATATGTGGGAATAGAGTGTTCTGTAACGAATCTCCGGGTTATGATGCACATAGATGCACCGGAGTCGAATAAGGTTAATGCCGGGTAGGATGACACTAAAATGGTTCCTAAGATACAGAAAAATAAAACTAAGGTTAATCAAGGCTACTAATCTAACTAGTAAGGCTCAAACAAACATATGCAAACAATATGATCTATGCTATGAAATGGAAAGACTAGTTCTAAAGAATTACCTGCAATGACGCCATCCACGTCTTCAGCCTCTACGGCTGTCATGGTATAAGATGGCCTCTGTGGTGGCGCTATCTGACGGTAAATCTGCTCCTGAGGTGGCAAAGCGGATCGATGAACAGCAGCTCCTCTCTGAGTAGGGGCTGGCGCTCGACTCTGCTGTGGGGCTGGTGCTCTACCCTGCAATGGGGCTAGTGCTCCGCCTACAGTATGATGAAGGTGTAGGGGTTTTGGCGGACCCTCAGAGCTCGGATCTGTGTCCGTCCTAAGTCGGACGGACCACAGGGGCATAAAAGCGCAGCGGAAAAACAAAAACTAAGGCTAGCTAAACAATTTAGCTAGGCTCTGAGGGAGCCAGAACCTAGCCTGATCTATGCCAACTTGGGATGGATCTGACCACCCCAAGAGGGATCTTTTCTACAGCGACAAAATTAAATCTACACTAAAATTGCTTAATCACATACCCGGAATCTTGACCCTGGGGCGGGCAAGATGTACCGCAACGTCTTCTGATGCTCCTCGTAGCCGAACCGCCTTGACTCGATCCACCCGAGCCGCCTCGCACCCTCCAACCGATCTGCCTGAGCCGACTTCCACCTTCAAGCCGATCACACGCGGTAGAAAGTTTCACTTGAATAGACCCGCGTCTTAGACGTCTGGATCCGAATCCAAACCCCCTTCGTAGTCTTGCTAGGACTAGTCCAGAGAATAGGAAGAAGAGAGAGAGAGAATAGTTTAGTCGTAGATCGAGCTAGCTCAAATATCCAGAGCTACTCGATCGAGGACTTGGTGCATCTTTCAACGAAGAGAGTGCACCCCTATTTATATAGGGAGTCGGCACTTCTCCTTTCGTTGTGAGCAATGTGGGACAATTGCTAAATTGAAGAGAACTCAATTAAGCTAATTTAGCTTAATTGAAGTTTAGTAAGCTTTTCATAAAAGCAAACTTCGATGAATTAATTCTCTTCACTCATTAAACTTTAGACACCAAACAAGCTATCAATACGAAGGGCTTCGAATGGTGAACGCGTAGGAACCAACGGTGACGAATTTCGACTTTGTTTGACCCCTCAAACAATTGCCCAAAGATGGGCAAAAAATCAATTTTCGTAGCCGTCATTTGGGGTTTCAAAACCCCCTAAAATCACTTTAAGTTGCGGGTGCGCCCGCTAGGCTTAGCTGGCGCGCCCGCCCAAGGCAAGAGGGGGGCGGGCCGCCCGCCCGCTGTGAAACGGGCGTGCGCCTGCTGTGCAGCCAGCGGGCCGTGCCCGTTTGCCTTTGTGGATGGGCTTGTTAGCCCAGTGGGTCTAACCCACTTTGCCTTGGACTGTTTTCGCATTTCTGGGCTTGTTTGAGCTCTGATTTGGATGCGGTTTAAACATGTGTTTAGATCGGGACGATCCCGTCACCCAGGTAACCCTTTCCAATATATGTGTTCCTACTAAATTTGTCGTAACCAATTTACGACACGTTCAATCTTTGTTTGCATCAAATGCAACATTGTCCCTATTGCATTTACGACTTAAGTTCACAACTAACTTTGTGAATATCAACTATTCAATATCATCAAATGAATCTCTCTCAATTAATCTTCCCATTACTAAGACACGAACGCTACTCGATGTGAGACCCTACAGCCTGACCTTACTACAGGTTGGGGCTCGGAACCCCTAGATGACGGTCACCACGAGCAGTAGTTGTCGTCTCTGTTTCAGAATCATCATAACGTGATCGAACCATTGACAAAAGCATCATTGGGTTTACTTTGGCTGTGTCAGTGATGAATGACGTTAGCTATAATCCCTTCGTCAAGACTGTGTTCATGTTGGCCTAGGGTATGGTTTACTGTCAACCCTATTAGACAACATTGGTCAGTATACGGCGGTCTTTGTTGTATTAACGTTGTACTTCTTACAACGTTCCCTGGCCGAGGATTAACAGAAAGGCCGTACTGAGCCTGTGACACTAACTTCCCTTTAACGGAAATGACGAATCTCATCTTAGTCATCTACTCACCTCGAGAGCTTCAGGTGCAACTCAACCTAAGATCTTTCAACAGTCCTAGCCTCGAAGCTAGATCATAGATCTAAGCTACACCGTTCACTCACAGGTTCGTACAAATGACTTCAGGTCTTAAGCACCAGCTTACCTATCATCACCCTAGAGTTATTATAGACAGCTTAGTTAAAGTTAACCATTTAATAACTCTAAGTTGGTCGTTCAGTGAACTCATTCTCCAATGAGCACCTGTGTCTCGTCTTCGACTTCGCCAATTCGAATGACTATGAGATCATCATTACCCTAAGGTAAGATAAAGACACAGTGGTCTATCCGATGTGTTGATATCCAGTTCTCAACACATCTATGACCATGAACCTTTTAAGACTTACGTTTCTATTCGGTCGCTTACTACTCATAATCGAGATCTTATCTAGATACGTAAGGACCTAACTATAAGTCTATGGACATTATCTAAGCATATTAATTCAAACGATTTCATACTTAGGATAATGGATACCATATACAGTATGAACAAGACGTATTATTAGGATAAATTTCCTTATGGGCATATACCCTCTTACATCTCCCACTTGCACTTTTGACTATTTATCTCGGTATCTCATACCGTTATAGCATATCAGTCACTTGGACATTTATACGACAAACCTAAGATTGTATTTATTAATAGGTACCTATAATGCATTTCAATGGATTATTTATTTATACATCTCTTGATCACACATGGTTGATCCTTTGAAAAATGATTTGGATCAATTTTTCTTTTTTTTGTATAGCTAACAATTAGCTTATACAATCTAGATGTAGGATCTAACATTTCCATAAGTCAGTCTCAGCTCATTCCAATTTTCTTGTGTCAACATGTCAAGTACATGCTGACATCCTAAGTCTCTATATATTCGATTAAATTAAAACCATTTTGATTCAATGTTCTATATAGATGATTCAAATAATTTGGAAATACTTTTTACTTAGTCCGAGAAATCGGAACTAAGTATATGAGCTGGCTCCCACTGTCTTTAAGAATTACCTGGTTAAGTACTTCAATATTATATCTAAATCATATTTAGATTTATATATATGAAGAGCATAACCATTTTATAAGTGCTTTAGATGGAATGTACTAGTGTCAGGTTCGGTTTGACGAATGAGTCAAGTCAAGATCGGTTTAAGGAATCTTGACATTGACTCACTCAATCAAACGTCCTATATTGTACTTTTCCCTTAACCACATTTAATATTAACTCTTTAATAGCCAAATGTAGTTTATTAAGAATTTATCTTAATATGCGTATAATTGTGATCACACACAATTTATACGCTCCTGGAACCTATACTTAACTATTGATTGACTATAACATTAAGTCAGCTCCAAAACAACCAAAAATTTTCGAAGCTCTGCATCGTAATTCGAGAATTTTCGCAACCAACTCAGAAAGCCACATTTACAGAAATTTAAGCCAATCTCGATCAAATCTCAATTTCAACAGAAAACACAATTTCCGAGACATTCATTCAAAAAACAACGGATTCATAAAGATGAACCGTAATATGTTTATCAAATAAACTTTGAGTGTTGAACACTCAATCATTGTTTTCTCTTGGAGGAATGATACATTTTATTCAACTAAAATTGAGTATCAGCTCCTTCTCGATCATGTCTCTCGAAGTCTTTGCACGGTCCCAGCAGCAACGATTGCTCAGATTGCCGACCGTCCTCCTAACTTCTTCCAATCTTCGCTTCATTTCAGCCACCAGTATACATTAAACAGATGTTTTAGTATCTCATACTATGTGATAGGAAATAATTATGCTTCATTGAATTTAATTTGTTGTACCTGAGGTAGAGGCATCAGTATGCCCCTTCTTCTTCTCTGCAAGATAAATCTTGCAGTTCCTCTTCCAATGGCCAATCTTATGGCAATGGAAGCACTCAGATTTTGACGGGGCCCCTTTGGTCTTTTTCTTCCCTTTCTTCGGCTTGGCAGGTTGTGGGACCTGCCTCTTTTTACCCTTGCCTTTCGGCTGGTCTGAAGAAGCAAAGCCAACAACCAGTGCAGTCGGTTTCTTCTCAATCTCCTCAAACTGCCTAAGCATATTGAAGAGACCAGGAAGATCCGTTTCAAGACTGTTCATTATGAAACCAGTAATGAAAGGCTTGAAGTCCAGGGTTAAAGATTAAGGATAATGTCCACGGACATCTCATTGTCCAGGACAAAACCCTAACTGGGCGGCGTCCTCCACGTACCCGATCATCTTGATGACATGATCTTGTACGGGCCCTGCCTCCATCTTTGTGCCCCAGAGGTTGCTGGTGGCTTCTGATCACTCCATATTTTACACCTTTTTCCGCATGTTTGCATGCCATTTAGATCGCTCAAATCGTGTTTTTCATGTTTATTCAACAATATTGCGATACTTTTCACGATTTGTTGTTTTTGTCGTATTTCAGGAGATTTGGAGCGATTTGGAGTGATTCTGAGATGCACCCACTCCGGAGTGTCACCGACGACTCTCTTGAGGGGTATTTTGCGATTGGAGAGGAGTGGAAGAGGAAAGAACGTCGTAGGAGCGACGAGGAGGCAAAAACATGAAGAATGGGCATTTTGAGCATGTCACTCGGCCGAGTGAAGGAGTCACTCGGCCGACCATCGGAAGCCCGCTCGGCCGGCCAGATCGGACACGCAACAGAGCTGATATCAGTGTGCACTCGGCCGAGCATCGCCATGTCACTCGGCCGAACCACGGATACCCACTCGCCCGAGTGGCATCAAGATGGCGGCAGCAAAAATCCCAGACTTACTGTTTTTGTACAGTCAATTTCCGAGTCGCGGTCCGCCCGAGCAACCAACGACGTCCGCCCGAGTGACAAATGACGTCCGCCCGAGTGACGAAAGACCGTCCGCCCGAGTGACCTCCGAGGAGACGACCCCCAAGACCCCCAACTCTCTGTTTTTGTCCAGGGTTCGTCACTCGGCCGAGTGACATTTGTCACTCGACCGAGTGAGCCGCACTGCCTGTAGCGTAAACTGCGATTTTGAGGCTGCGCAGGGGCATTTTCGTCAGGGTTTTTTGGGCGATTTTGGGGGGTATTTAACCCCAGTTTTTAACCTAGTTTAGGGAGCTTTTTCAGAACTTTTTGCAGCCTTTTTAGATTAACTTTTTAGGGATTAGATTTAGCTTTTGGGGAGGAGAGAAAAGTGAGATTTTGTTGGATGCTATCTTGTTCTTCATTGGTTTGTCTCTCTTTCTCTCAAAAACTCCATTTTTATCGATTTGTTGAATATTGCTATGAATTCCATTCATTTTACTTGTGAATTTCTATTGAATTTGATTATGAATTGTGAGTAGTTCATCGTCTTAGAGCGCAGGGATGAACCCTACGAGCCCAATTTCGAATTTGTGATGAATTGGTGAAACTATTGCTAGGATTGATTAGGGTTAGTTTGGGATTGATATAATACGAATAGCTAGGGATTCATACCGATTGGGATTTGCAAGAGATTGGATCCCAATTCGATAGGAAGCCCTAGATATTCGAATCGGGTTGCAATTGAATTTCTCCGGAATCGGTTTGCAAGAGATTGGACCGAAACTAGGGTTTTCGACTGCAGTTCTATACCAATACCTATTTGCAAGAGATTGGACGGGTAGGAACTATCCCAACCTAGGTCGTAGCTCGAGTTTGCACGAGAGTGGGCTCGAGATACGATTGAACGATGATGTTGTTCTTCACGCTAGTTTGCCTAGGTTAGGGTTTGCAAGAGATTGGACCCTACCCTAGGTTGGTTATAGACCGGCAATAGCGCGAGAGCGTGAGCTTGGTTCCACATTTAGTTGCAACTAGTTCACCCAAGTTTGAAGTCTAGCAATTGTGAAACCTACGAATCACAATGATGAGATACGGCAAGTATCAGGGATTCCCTATCCCCTAAGCGTCATTATTAATTTGTTATTTCTTTTATACATTTGAACGACTGTGACCTCATATTTGCGAACATTTCTCGACTTTTCCTAGAGCCAGGTGATTGAAGAAGACACTGTTATTAAGCCTCCCTGTGTTCGATACCCGCTCGCCGCTACACCGTGCGCTTGCGGTAAGACTACAGTGTCGCCGCTTCGGGACGTGTATCCAGGGCGCGATCAAGTTTTTGGCGCCGTTGTCGGGGAGGCAATAGTGTTTGATTCCTATAACCTAGCTATTTCTTTCTTTTTGTTCTATCTTTTTTTTTGTTTCACCCTTCCATTGTGCTAACTATTCCTTTGAAACTCGGTTTTCCCTTGCATGTACACGAGATCCTCGGCGAACCCCGAAAAGATACTATACGATCCGGAGATCGAGCGTACATTGAGGAGGATCCGAGCGGAGAGGAGACCCGTTACGGAAGGAAATTTTATGACCCATCCTGAGACACCCGAAGAATTGGCGACGCGAATGGCAAGGATTATTTCCATAAGAGATAGGCTTTGGCCTAAGACTTCTTCCACGACCTCGTCCATAGCCATGCAGGCGGCCGACAAAAATTTCGAGTTGAAGACCGGATTGTTGGTTCTTATGCAACAAGATCCTTTTCATGGGAACTCCCATGAAAACCCTCATTACCACATCCAGCTCTTCCTATCAAAGTGTGCCACCTTCCAAATGTCGGGCGTCTCCGTGGATGCTATCAGACTACGCCTCTTCCCTTTCACACTCAAGGATAAGGCCTTATATTGGTTGAGGACGCAAGCTGAAGGAATCTTCACCACTTGGGATGAGTTGGCGAGTGCCTTCGTCGACAAATTTTACCCGCCCTCCAAGACGGTGAAGATAAGAAGTGCTTTCATGTCCTTCAAGCAAGGACCACAAGAGACTCTCTATGAAGCATGGGAGCGCTTCAAGGACTTGCAACATCAATGCCCTCATCATAGCATTGAGGATTGGGAGCTTGTCCACAGTTTCTACAATGGACTCCAACCGGGGACGAAGCAGATTATTGATGCCACGGCAAATGGAGCCATTTTGTCGAAGACTCCTGATGAAGCTATGGCTTTGCTTGAGGAGATGGCCTCGAACAACCAACAATGGTGGGACGAGCGAGGACATTCTTCATCCTCCTTGAAGCCCACAAGTATCTATGAGGCCAAGGCCGTGGCGGAGCTTTCTAGCAAGTTTGACTCTCTCCATAAGGTAGTGGAGAGGTTGGAGAAATTCATTACGGAGCCTCAAGGAGCCCCTTCTACACCCACGCCGACAAATCATCTGAGCGATTGGCAAGACCAATCACAAGCAATGTATGTAGGAGGAGAGCAAGGAGAGGGAGCTTTGGAGCAAATTCAATACGTCGCGGGGAATTCTGGATATTGGGCCAATCCGGCCGCTAGAAACCATCCGGGTTTCTCATATGCCAATAATGATGGTGCATTGAACCCCCCGCCATAACAACCTCCTCAAGCTCGAGCTCCACCACCACCACAACCGAATTATCCACCAAGGGGGCCACCGCAACAAAATTTCCCACCGAGGCAACAAGTGGGACCTTATAGGCCACCCGGGTATAATCGAGGGTGGAGAAATCCCAACCCTCCACAAGCTCAACAACGTTCGGATTTTGAAGCTAAGGTGGATGAGTTTATGGTGGAACAAAGGAAGATTAATGCCACTTTGAAGGCGGGACAAGATTCTCTCGCCACCGTCGTCGCCTAAATCGGGGAGCAACTTGCTTTGCTCAATAGGAACAACCAACAATTGCCGGCTCAACCTGAGCCGAATCCACGGGGCAACACCGGCCACATCAATGCGGTCGTTGCGGTTACAATGAGAGGAGGGAAGGATACCACCCCCCCCCCCCCCCCCTGACTCAAATTAAGGAACCTGTGGTGGAGAATCTACAAGAGAGCGAGCCGACAATTGAAGTTGAAAAAGAGAAGGAGCCGCAAAGGGAAGTGAAGTCTAGAGAGGAAGAGCTTATTGATGAGCGCCGATTTATGCCACCGGTGCCCTTCCCTCAACGGCTAGCTAGAGCCAAGATGGAGAAACGCCTAGCCAAGTTTCTCGAGTATTTGAGAGGGGTGAGCCTCAATATCCCCTTCCTCGACGCTATAGTGGAAATCCCATCTTACGCCAAGTTCTTAAAGGACTTGATCACGGGAAGGAAGAGGAAGGAGAAGATAATGCTCGCGGAGGAAGGGACTTGGTTCACAAAGAGGGAAAAGGAGCCCGCCAAATTTAAAGATCCGGGAAGTTTCCGGATTCCTTGTACTCTAGGCGGCGTCCCCCTACAAAAAGCATTGGTAGACTTGGGGGCTAGTGTTAGCCTCATGCCTCTCTCCATGTTCCGGAAGTTGAATACTGGCACGGATTTGAAGCCTACCGACATGCGGATTCAACTAGAGGACGGGAGGATTACAAGACCGGTTGGGATCGCGGAGGACATCCCACTCCAAGTTCCGGGGGGGCATATGTTTGCCATGCGATTTCGTGATAATGGACGTCAAGGAGGAGGGCGATACATCACTCATACTTGGACGCCCATTCCTCGTCACCGCCGGTGTCATCGTCGATGTGCAGGAGGGGACCCTTACCTTGAACGTCGGCAACATCGAAGTGGAGCTCCATATACCGAAGGCAATGAAGCACATGCCGTATCATGAGGAGCTAGATTACATGGACCTCCTTGATGAGGTCATCGAAGAGGCGATCCCTCACTCCATCGGCGCACCCCACGAAGATAGCTTCAAAGAAGGCCTAGATTTGGCCGAGGAAGAGAAGATGGAGCACTCCCCCGATATCTCCATGGTAATTGATGATGGCGACGCTGATGTCGCAAGAATACGGGAGCTCTGCAAGCTCTCGAAGTTGAGGACTCCGAAGAAAGCTCCACCGATACGACAATCGGTGTCACCGGCAAAGTCAAAGACCGTAGCAAGCTCTAGCTTGGGGGAGCCACCCCCCAACATTGCCCGTGACGAAGGGGCGCTGAGGAAGACCACACACCATAATGATCCGAATCCAAGCGGTCTACCAAGCAAGTTCGACGGGTGCATCTTGTATGCACCCAACATTCCGCGCTAAATTGAAAATTTAAAAGGGGTCGAGCTCAAGACCTTAAATGAGCGCTTGTCGGGAGGCAACCCGACGGTTATCGTATTTTTCAATTTTAGTTTTTATTTTTTGTTTTAGACTTTATTAGTGTTTTTGAGTCGTTTGCCCGAAAAATTTTGACAACGGGTCCTATTTTCTTTGACAGGAGAGGAGAACGGGATATCTATCATATGGAGGATGGCCAAGGCAAAGAGGAGCGCTCCATGGACGCGCTCGAGGCTTAGGAGAAAGAAGAAACCACCTAAAAGAAGAAAAACAGAGATTAGAGCCAAAACGAAGCATCACAGCAGAAAACAGAGCCTCACTCGGCCGAGTACCATCACTCGGCCGAGCAACCAACGTCGTCCGCCCGAGTGGCGCACCAACAAGGGAAGTCTAATGTACCCAACTCTCTGTATTTTTTGTGATTTCAGTATAAACTGCCACTCGGCCGAGTATATATCTTCACTCGGCCGAGTGAAACTGATACGCTCATAGGGCGAGAATTGCCGAGTAGTTTGTGCCACTCGGCCGAATGGACTTTTTCCACTCGGCCGAGGGTGGCAAAGCCACTCGGCCGAGTTGTAAGCGGAGGGAGAAATTTTATAAACTTTTTCGTTACGATCACTTGGCTGAGTGACTTAGTCACTCGGCCGAGTCGTAACTTCACTTATATAAGCGAACGGGCTCGGCGCGATTTTTGAAACGCCCAAATTTTTGCCCGAACCCGAGCCCTTTCGTCTCCCCGCCCGCTGCGATCATCATTCGCTCGCCCGAACGCCGCCCTCGACCGCCCGACCGCCGACGGCCGAGCGCCGACCACCGACCGCTGGCGACTCCCTCGCCGCTGGCCAACCTCCGGTAACCCCATTTCGCCCATTTTCTCCAATTTCTCCTATTTTTGACGATCCATGCACTAATCGAGCCTCTAAATCAAATTAATTTCATTATCTATCTATTATACCCCTAACCCCCCATGAATTTTGAATTTTACACGCTGATATCGTTGTTTGATGGGCAGGCTATCTTGGGGAGCTTAGGGGAGCTTAGGGGAGCTTCCGGGGCGCGCTTTTGGCCTTGTGAAGTCGGCGTCTTCGCACGCATCTGCTGTTTTGCTCTCGCGGCATGTTCAGGTACCTTCGTTCCATTTATTTTAGCACGCCGCATTTTTTCCATTCGTTGGGTGATCACTCGGGGCACACATGCCGCCCCGAACACGGCCACACACTAGGAGAGCTTCCGCCAAGCGGAAGCGGCCGGATGAGCCCGGCCCCTCCCACGAGATGGAGGACTCTCCTCCACCTACACCACCTCACCCCACACAGCCACAGCCTACCGATCCAGCCGACCCACAGCCACTCCCAGCCGAGCCCATCCACCCACAGCCACCACCGGCTCCTATCGTCGGGCCGCTGGGTATTACATTCCGAGACGATGCACATCGCGTCGTTTTTGAGCGTATCGCCCAGCGCTCGATAGTGCCCTCCAGGTTCGCACACCTTGTAAACCAAGACCGCCTGGGGGTACTCGAGGGGATGCTCATGTTGTACGACAACGTGGGTTGGTGAGACTTTCTTTCTGTGCCGATGATCACTCCATATTTTACACCTTTTTTCCGCATGATTGCATGCCATTTAGATCGCTCAAATCACGCTTTTCGCGATTTATTGACAATATTGCGATACTTTTCACGATTTGTTGTTTTTGTCGTATTTCAGGAGATTTGGAGCGATTTGGAGTGATCCCGAGATAACACTTACTCCAGATTGTCACCGATGACTTCCCCGAGGGGTATTTTGCTATTGGAGAGGAGCGGAAGAAGAAAGAACGTCGTAGGAGCGCCGAGGAGGCAAAAACAATCAGAATGGGCATTTTTGGTGTCTCACTCGGCCGAGTGAAGGAATCACTCGGCCGACCAGCGAGACCCCGCTCGGCCGACCAGATCGGACACGCTTTATGTGTGCACTCGGCCGAGCATTAGAAGCCACATCGGCCGAGTGACGAAACCCCGTCCGCCCGAGTGGCACTCAGACGACGCCCATCAAAAAGAGCCAACTTACTGTTTTTCGTCTGCCTGAGCATCAGAAGACCCACTCGGCCGAGTGGAAATTGCCGACCGCCCGAGTGAAGAGAAGCCATCGACCGAGTGACGACAACTCACTCGGCCGAGCGACGCCCGAAGTGAAGACCCCCAAGACCCCAGACTTACTGGAAATTCTCAGGGTTTCTCACTCGGCCGAGCGACTTTTGTCCCTCGGCTGAGTCAGCCGCGCTGCCTGTAGCGTAAATTGCGATTTTCAGGCTGCGCAGGGGCATTTTGGTCACAGATTTTTGGGCAGTTTTGGGGGGTATTTAACCCCAGTTTTTAACCTAGGTTAAAGAGCTTTTTCCCTTGCTTTTTGCAGCTTTTTAGATTAAACTTTTTAGCTTTTGATTCTTGTGATTGGAGAGGAGAGAAAAGTTTATTTTTGTTGGATTCTTGGAGAACTCTATTGGTTTGTCTCCCTCTTCATTATAAATCTCATTTTTATTACTTAGTTGAATATTGTGATGAATTCTATTGTTATTTCAATTGATTATTTTTGCAATTGTGAAATGAATTGTGAGTAGTCCTAACGTCTTGGGGCGTGGGGATGAACACTACGAGCCCAATTTCCGATTTGTGATGATTTGGTAGAAATATTGCTAGAATTGCTATTAGGGTTAGTTTGGGATCGATTTACTACGGATAGCTAGGTGTTCATATCGATTGGGATTTGCAAGAGATTGGATCCCAATTCGATAGGAAACCCTAGAAATCTGAATTGGGTTGAAGTTGAGTTTCCATAGTATCGGTTTGCAAGAGATTGGACCGATACTTGGGTTCTCGGTTGCAATTCCATACCGATACCCGTTTGCAAGAGATTGGACGGGTAGGAACTATCCTAACCTAGGTCATGGCCCGAGTTTGCACGAGAGTGGGCTCGGGGCGCGATTGAACGATGATGTTGATCCTAATGCTAGCTTGCCTAGGCTAGGGTTTGCAAGAGATTGGACCCAAACCTAGACTAGCTATAGACCGGCAACAGCGCGAGAGCGTGAGCTAGGTTTTACATTCAGTTGCAACTAGTTCATCCGAAATTCTACCCTAGCAATTGTGATACCAATGAATCACATTGACGAGATACGGTGAGTAGCGGGGATTCCCCATTCCCTAGGCGTCTTTATTTGATTTTATATCTCCATACCTTGTCTGACGATTGTGACAGGATCGCCGCAAGGCAAATTCCCTCTTTTCTGTTCCTATAGCCAGGTTGTTCGGAGAAGGCACTGTCAAACGTCCTCCCTGTGTTCGATACCCGCTCGCCGCTACACCGTGCACTTGCGGTAAAACTATAATCGTTCTTCGGGTGTATATCCGGGGCCGACCAAGTTCTTGGTCGCCCTTTTGGGTTGCATTTTGGAGCGATCAAGTTTTTGGCGCCGTTGCCGAGGAGGCGATTGTGTTTGATCCTACCACCCTAGCTATTTCTTTCTTTTTGTTTTATTTCTTTATTTTTATCTAACCCTTCCATTGTGCTAATCACTTCTTTGAAACTTTGTTTTCCCGTGCATGTACACGAGATCCACTGCGGACCCCATTGATATATTGTTTGATCCTGAGATCAAGCGTACATTGCGAAGAATCAGAGCGGAGAGGAGACCCGATACGGAAGGGAGGTTTATGAACGTCCGGGAGACGCCTGAAGAGTTAGCGGCAAGAATGGCGAGGATTATTTCCATTCGAGATAGGCTCCGGCCTAAGACTTCCTCCACGACCTCGTCCATAGCCAGGCCGGAGTTGGCGGCCGACAAGAATTTTGAGTTGAAGACTGGGCTTGTGGTTCTGATGCAGCAGGATCCATTTCATGGGAACGCCCATGAAAATCCTCACTACCATATCCAGCTCTTCATATCAAAGTGCGCCACCTTCCAGATGCCGGGCATTACCCTGGATGCCATCAGACTGTGCCTCTTCCCCTTCACATTAAAGGATAAAGCTCTTTATTGGTTGAGGACGCAAGCTGAGGGAGTCTTTACCACATGGGATGAGTTGGCAAGCGCGTTCATCGACAAGTTCTATCCGCCTTCCAAGACAGTAAAGATTAAGAGTGCTCTCATGTCCTTCAAGTAAGGACCTCAAGAGACACTCTACGAGGCTTGGGAGCGCTTCAAAGACCTGCAGCATCAGTGCCCCCACCATAGCATTGAAGATTAGGAGCTAGTCCATAGCTTCTACAATGGTCTCCAACCAGGGACCAAGCAGATTATTGATGCCACGGCAAATGGGGCCATCCTATCGAAGACTCCCGACGAAGCTACGGCCCTAATTGAGGAGATGGCCTCAAACAATCAACAATGGGGCGACGAGCGAGGACACTCTTCGTCCTCCTTGAAGCCATCTAGCATCTATGAGACAAAGGCCGTAGCGGAGCTGACAAACAAGTTCGATTCTCTCCACAAGGTGGTGGAGAGACTGGAGAAGTATATTACGGAGCCCCAAGGACCCCCTTCCACATCCGCACCAACAAATCAAATGTGTGATTGGCAAGACCAATCCCAAGCTATGTATTTGGGAGGAGAACAAGGAGAGGGATCTTTGGAGCAAGTTCAATACGTCGTGGGGAACCAAGGATATTGGGCCAATCCGGTAACAAGAAACCATCCCGGTTTCTCCTACGCAAACAATGATGGAGCATTGAATCCGCCGCAACAACTACCTCAACAAGCTCGACCACCACCACAACAACAACAACAACATTATCCACCGAGGGGGCCTCCGCAACAAAATTTCCCACCAAAGCAACAAGTTGGACCCTATAGGCCGCCCGGATATAATCAAGGATCGAGAAATCAAAACCCTCCACAAGCTCAACAACGATCTGAATTTGAAGCTAAGGTGGAGGAGTTTATGGTCGAGCAGAAGAAGATCAATGCTTCCTTGAAGGCGGGCCAAGACTCTCTTACAACTGTCGTTGGACAAACTGCGGAGCAACTTGCGTTGCTCAAAAGAAACAGTCAACAGTTGCCGACTCAACCCGAGCAAAATCCACGGGGCAACACCGGCCACATCAACGCCATTGTTGCAGTTACTACGAGAGGGGGGAAGGATACCACTCCCGTCATGATTCCTACCGAGGAGCCTGTGGTGGAGATTGTAGAGCCAAGCGAGCCGGCCATTGAAGTTGAGAGAGAGAAAGAGCCGCAAAGGGAAGAAAAGTCTAGAGCGGAGCAATTGATTGAAGAGAGGCGTTTTATGCCACCGATCCCATTCCCTCATAGGCTTGCTAGAGCAAAAATGGAGAAACTGCTAGCCAAGTGTCTCGAGTATTTGAGAGGGGTAAGCCTCAACATTCCTTTCCTCGACGCTATCGTGAAAATCCCGACTTACGCCAGTTCCTAAAAGATTTGATTACGTGAAGAAAGAGGAAGGAGAAAATCATGCTCGCCGAGGAGGGCTCTTGGTTCACCAAGAGAGAGAAGGAGCCCGCCAAATTCAAAGACCCGGGGAGTTTCCAAATTCCTTGCACCTTAGGCGGCGTCCCTCTACAAAAGGCGTTAGTGGACTTAGGGGCTAGCGTTAGCCTCATGCCTCTCTCTATGTTCCTAAGACTAAACACCGGCACAAAATTGAAGCCTACCGACATGCGGATACAACTAGCCGATGGTCGGATCACAAGGCCGGTAGGGATCGCAGAGGATATCCCGTTACAAGTCCCGGGGGGGCATATGTTTACCATGTGACTTCGTGATCATGGATGTCAAGGAGGAGGGAGATACGTCGCTAATACTTGGGCGCCCGTTCCTCCCCACCGCCGGTGTCATTGTCGACGTACGTGAAGGGACTCTAACATTGAATGTCGGCAACATCGAGGTGGAGCTTCATATTCCCAAGGCAATGAAACATATGCCTTATCATGAGGAGCTGGACTATATGGACCTCCTTGACGAGGTTATTGAGGAGGCGATCCCCCATTCGATCGGTGCTCTATTCAAGGAAGATTTTGAGGAAAGGTCGGATTTGGGCCAAGAAGAAAAGATGCAGCATTCCCCCGACCTCTCCATGGAAATTGATGAAGGCGACGCAGATGTCGCGAGGATACGAGAGCTCTACAAGCTCTCGAAGATGAAGACTCCAAGAAAAGCCCCCACCGATACGAAAATTGGTGTCACCGGTGAAGCCGAGGCCCGGAGCAAGCACTAGCTTGGGGGAGTCACCCCCCAGCACTACCCGAGGCAAAGGAGCACCGAGGAAGAACGCCCCGCCACAACATCCAAATTTAAGCGTTCTTCCCAATAAATTTGACCGGTGCATCTCATATGCACCCAATATGCCGCATTGAATTGAAAATCAAAGGGGGTCGAGCTCAAGACCTTAAACGAGCGCTTGTCTGGAGGCAACCCGACGGTTATCGCTTTATTTTTACTTTTCCTTTATTTTTGTTTTAGAAATTATTAGTGTTTTGAGTCGTTCACCCAAAAATTTCGTGATAACGGGTCCTATTTTTCTTTGACAGGAGAGGAGAACGAGGTACCTATCATTAGGAGGATGAACAAGGTGACGAGGAGCGCTCCAGGAAGGCGTTCGATGCTTAGGAGGAAGATGAAATCGACTGGAGGAAGAAAAACAGAGTTTAGAGCCCAAACGAAGCCAAACAGCAGAAAACAGGGTTCACTCGGCCGAGTATACTAGTCACTCGGCCGAGCACATACGTTCGTCCACCCGAGCGGCTCACGAACGAGGGAAGTCTGTTGTACCCAACTCTCTGTTTCTTTTCTTGATTTCAGTACAATTGCCACTCGGCCGAGTATATATATTCACTCGGCCGAGTAAAACTGATACGCTCCTAGGGCGAGTCTTGCCGAGTAGCTTGAGCCACTCGGCCGAATGGACTTATTCCACTTGGCCGAGGATGGCAAGGCCGCTCGGCCGAGTCATGAGAGGGGAGGAATTTTCCAAAATATTTCTGTTGTGTTCACTCGGCCGAGCCACTTAGTCACTCGGCCGAGTCGTAACTTTTTCTATAAAAGGGGGAGCGGGACGGCACGAATTTCGAAACGACTAAAATGCGAAACCGCCCGACTGTTCGACTCCCCAACGCCCCGATCCTCTCCCACTCACCCGATCACTCGCCCCGCCGCCGCGCTCGGCCGACCACCGCTGGCCGACGCCACCTCCGCCTTGCCCGAGTCGCCGCCGGCGACCACCTCGCCGGCCAAGCTCCGGTAGCTTTATTTCGCCCTTTTCCTCCTCTTTTGCATTTTTTCGACGATCCATGTGTTTAACGAGCCCCAAAACCAAATCAACTTCATTATCTCTCTATCATACCCCTAACCCCCCATACATTTTGAATATTACTCGCTGATATCTTCGTTTGATGTGCAGGGTATATTGGGGAGCTTAGGGGAGCCCAGGGGAGCTTCCGGGGAGCGATTTTGGCTTCGTGGAGGCGTGGTCTTCGCACGAATCCACTTCTTTGCTCTCGCGGCGTGTCACGGTATATTCGTTCCATTTATTTTTGCATGCCGTGTTTTTGCTATTTTTGGTGAGCACCCGGGGCCCATATGCCGCCCCGGACACGGCCACGCACCAGGAGAGCTTCCGCCAAGCGGAAGCGGCCGGATGAGCCCGGCCCCTCCCACGAGGTGGAAGACTCTCCTCCACCTACACCACCACACCCCGTTCACCCCGCACAGCCTGCAGACCCTGCACACCCCGCACAGCCTGCAGAGCCCGTTCACCCCGCACAGCCACTCCCTGCCGTCCCACAGCCACCACCACCGGCTCCACTTGTCGGGCCGCTGGGGATTACGTTCCGGGACGACGCACACCGCGTCGTTTTTGATCGCATTTCCCAGCGCTCGATTGTACCCTCCAGGTTCGCACACCTTGCAGACCTAGGACGACTGGGGGTACTTGAGGGGATGCTCACGTTGTATAACAACGTGGGTTGGCGAGATTTCTTCCAGGTGTCGGCGGACACGTTCGTCCGTCCGACACTTGAGGTGCTTAGTTCTATCGCCCGGACCGACGAGGGATGCTCGTTTAGGTTCATGGACCGAGAGTGCCAGGTCACTCTCAGTATGATGAGAGCTTTCTTTTCGTGGCCCGATGTCCCTGGGGCCGACCGTGGTTACGCCCCCACTCACATTCCCCCACCTTCCTTCGATTCCGGCGCTTTCTGGGCCCGGATTACGGGTTTACCTGCTGCTTTCGACCCTAGTAGGGCCAAGGTCTCGGCCATCGTCCACCCTTGCCACCGTATAGCTCAGCGCCTTATGGCGACTACCTTTTTGGCGAGATATGAGCCTGGGACGATGTCCACGCCGGAGCTTTATATGCTCTACACGATGACGTGCCCCAGAGCTCTATCTAGGGAGGGCGACGAGTTGGTCCCCGCCGTCGTGATTGATATCGCGAGCTGGTTTTTGGATCGCATCATCGTATCGGTGGGCGCTCGGTCACCGATATGTTGCGGCGGTCTGATCACCCTGCTCGCCCTGATGACCGGCGAGGACTTTCTAGA
>JAULAV010002870.1:0-24999 GCA_030789695.1 Scilla litardierei | reverse complement strand
AATTGCTGCAGACCCACTTATCAAGACATTGAACCAAGCCTCAGGCTAAGTTCACCATTCAAAGGCTATGGCAGCTACATCAAGACATTTGCATCCTTTAGTTCAGACTGATAGGTATAAGCAGTCATCTAAGCTTTGGCGCCAAGCAAAGCTGAAAACAACTGTGTTAGCAAACAAACTTGAAACATTGAAGACTAATCTTAGATGACCATTCTAATCTCTAATTATGTTATGGGATACATAGATCCTAACTTTGAAGGTTGGATTTCCTTCACCTACAATGTTTCTAAACTAATTTTAGATATCTAGTACTTAACCCGAAAGCCAACTTAAGCACATGAGGTGTTGGGGTTGTGTCTTGCATCTGATTTAGCATCTAAAGGCCTTAGTGTCCGGTTGCGAACAATTGATCGCGAAAATCCATTTGATGGGTTTGGGCCTATATGCCAGCATGGTTAGGGATGAGAATGGGCATGCCCAAAGCCCAATTGGATACCCAATTGGGCATGCCACATTCTAAATCCTTCGTTATAGTCTAGAAAGATTGGCCAATCTTCCTAGACCATAATAAAGGATTTAGAATGTGGCATGCCCAATTGGGTACCCAATTGAGCTTTGGGCATGCCCATTCTCATCCCTAGCCAGCATTATTTAATTGTATGGACTACAAGTAAATAATGGGCAATATAAAAATTGAGATGATAAACGAGTTGGTGGGTTTGGAGATGATAAAAGAATAGAGATGTACGTAGGAGAGAGAATATTAAAATAAAGAGTTCTCCTATAATCTAGTCCTTCATAGAGAAATTCAATCGGTTTACATAAATGTATGCCAAACTTAGTGGTTGTTATGTATTCTATTTTATTTCTTGTCTGATTGTTCATTTTATTTGTTCGATGATCAAGGTTATCGATACCAAATAGTGGTATCAAAGTTCTGGTGATGAGATCATGCTCATAAGATGAAAATTATGTAGAGTCGAAAGATGAGATGATGATGGGTGAAGGCAAGAGGTAAGGAAGGAAAATAATTAAACAAGTGCTGGCAAATTGAGGCAATGATTTAGAAGCATGCTGGCAGTGACTCATGCTAACAAATAGTTTATGATCATATGTGCTTCTTATGCAAGGATCATGATGCATACCGGTAATACACAAAGATGGCACCCTTAGGTGGAGATAAGCGGTTGTGGTGGCCATGACAACAAGTAGTGGTGCTTCTATGAGGGAACTATGGATTCACATGACGGCATGCTATGGCGCTCACCACACGAAAGTGCGGTATTGCAGTGACTTGTGTCGACAAGGATGTATGAGGTGGTGTGGCTGGTAAATCTACAAATCTACAAGCGGGAGCGACGGAAGCCATACTTCTGATTATATTATCAGGTGTTCCGACCGGGTCTCATCATGCATCTGATGGACCCCTCCTAGTATCACCGAACTTAATTTTTGAGTAAGTCACTCATGTTGTTATTTTTGGGCTCGGTCCGGGTGAGCGTCCTCGTGGTACAAGGTGGACTCCTGGTTGCTTATTATACTCTTCAATATGATTCACGACCTAGTATTGGTATAACCGCTAGGACCATAATAGTACAACCCTAAATTGTAAACTGTGGTGCATGCCTATTTTGCTTACTTGTTTCCAGTTTCTGCTTGTTAGTTAGTTTTAATTATGCTCATACAACTGTTTAATTCTAAATTCTAGAATTACAGTGATTTACCACTGACATACTGGCGGCTCTCCATTTTTGTTGCACTGTCAGGTGCTGAGACGAACCAGAGGATGTCCCCACTTTTAAGGACACTGAGTTTGCTATGGAGACCGAAGATTTCTAAGTTTGAGGTTGTGAGCGAATATCTGATATATCTCTTTTTATATATTTTGATAGTATGCAGTATGATGTAACCGACTTTGTAAATTCTCATGTATTAATGGAGTTTCCATATGAGCATTTTGGTGAATCTCTACTCGTGACCTAGATTGTTTTCACTGATTAACCGCATGGCATGCCAACTCTTATGAAAAACAGCCACGTCCTCAGGTTACGGTGTGTGACATGTTTTTCTTGGTGGCCTATGAAGGTCCTCGCAACAAAACTCGTGAACAGTCTAGGAAGATATAAAATGCTTAACTGGAACTAACCTTACCCTGTGAATACTTATAAACGCCGTGGGCATACATCAATCAAACAACCGACCATGGACAGGAACGCTTCTGGATCTGGATCTGGCAACAACGGCAACACCAGGTCAAACTCGGTGGTACATCAGATCTCAAGACCAACGCTCTGCGGGCACTCGTCCAGGCTCTACAGAGGGAGCCCAAGCATGACAGAGGAGTGCAACAATTTCAGGCATTGTATCCGACAACTTTTAATGAACGAGAGGACCCTCTAAAGGCGGAAGAATGGCTGCGATGCACCACATACAACTTGAAAGCAGCGATGATTCCAACAGAATCGTAGGTAGATGTGGCCAAGTTACAATTAGTGGAAGGATCCAGAGTCCGATGAGACTCGGCAGAAGATCGATTGGAGCAACATATTTCGTGGGATACATTTAAGGAACAATTCAACGTCCAGTTTTTCTCACCTGAGGAACAGATTGAACTGAAGACACAATTCACTAACCTGAAGCATGGCACAATGTCGGTGGAGGAATATGATGACGAGTCCTCTATGCTCAGCAGGTTTGCAAAGAAAATGGTGTTCACTTCCTTGGCTCGAGCCCGGGACTTCCAACAAGACCTAAACATCAAGCTCCGGGAAAAGATTGTTGGATTGTACCTGAAACCCCATGCAGCAATATTGGCGATGGCTCGTGAGTACGAGTACATACAGAGTGAGGCCAAGCGGGAGCGACTCTAGCATGTTCCCCCATAAGCGACCTCCACCTCAAGCATCTACCGAAGGAACAAACCAACGACCCCCACCTCCAAGACATGCACCGGCCAGTGCAACAAACCCAGTTCAAGGGGCCGACGCATCAACAGCAGCAACATCAAGTATGCCATTACTGTGGTAAGTCTGAGCACGTCATATCAGAGTGTCGACTACTCTTAGGCCTTTGCCTGGTTTACGGATAGAAAGAGCACAGCGTTAGAAACTGTCCTCAGAAGGGCAGTGACCAGCAGCACTAGCTCCTACTGCTCATGTTCTCTCCGCAGCAAGAAACGCTCTGATTAGGCCACCACTTCCTCCCAGCATAAGGTCTTCTAGCATGCAAGACCACAAGCCCCACTCCCGAGGTGCCAGGCATTTACGATGACTGTGGTAAAGGCCGAAGCTATCGGCCAAGTGATCACTGTATCATACTAGTAGCTAGTAGACATGTCCTTATCTTGTTCGACTCAGGAGCCTCACATTGTTTCCTGGCAATTTGATTCGTTAACATGCATACTGTTTCTGTTGAACCCCTGACTTTTTATTGAAATGTCAACAGGGGTAGTGACGTGTTGAAGACCACTAGCAGGTATCCTCAATGCATCGTAGTGATTTGTGGACAGGAGCTGTACGCGGACTTCATGGTGATTAAGATGTCAAGCTTTGATCTTGTGTTTGGAATGACTGGTTGGGGACTTTCCACGCCACCATTGACTATCGTCAAAGGAGAGTAGTAGTCGAGATGTCCAATCATCCGAAATTTAAGTTCTTAAGCCAAAGCAGATTCGAAGGACCAATGCAATTTAGAGCCAATCCAGCAGAGGCGGTGGTGACCACAATGGAAGCTGAGCCAGAAAGACCTAAAGTTGTTCAAGAAATCATGGACGTATTTTCAGACGATCTTACAGGATTGCCTCCAGAACATGCCCTTGAGTTTTCTATTGAATTGATGTCAAGTACCGAGCCGATATCTAAGGCCCTTTATCGCATGGCACCCCCTAAGCTAAAAGAGGTCCGGACGCAATTGGATGATCTGCTAAAGAAGAAATGGATATGACCCAGTGTATCACTATGGGTTCTCCTATATTGTTGGTGAATAAGAAGGATGAATTCTGGCGCATGTGTATTGATTAAAAGAGAGTTGAACAAGATGACGGTGAAGAACAAGCATCATCATCCCTATATCGATGACATTTTCTTTCAGCTTAGAGGATCAATCATCTTCTCGAAGTTGGATTTGAGGACATGTTACCACCATGTGAGGGTGAAGAAGGATGATGTTTCTAAGACCGCATTCAGAATCAAGTATGGACACTACGAGTACTTGGTAATGCAGTTTAGCGTGACCAATGTGACTGCGGTAATCATGAGCCTCATGAACCAAGTGATGTATGAATATCTGAACAAGTTCGTAGTGGTCTACATTGATGACATCCTGATATACTCAAAGGAATCTGGGGAGCATGTCAAACATTTGAGGAATGTTCTGGAGACTTTAAAACGACACCAATTGTTTGCCAAATTCAACAAATGTGAATTTTGGTTGAACAAGGTGGCTTTCCTGATCCATATGTTTGTAGAAGGAATTTCTGTAGATTCTGAGAATGTAGCAGCTATTCAAAATTGGCATGTTCCTCAGTCAGTGACCGAGATTCGAAACTTCCTATGACTAGCTAGATATTACCTGATATTTATCTAAAACTTTTCGAAGATCGCGTAGCCTATGACACAATTGATGAGAAAGAATATGGTATTTGTCTGGTATAAGGCATGTGATGATGCTTTCCAGGAGTTGAAGAGAAGATTGACCTCGGCGCCAATTTTGGTTATTCCAGACCGAACAGGATGACTCGAAGTTCTTTGTGATGTGTTTAGCAGGGGACTTGAGTGTGTGCTACATCAATACAACCGAGTCGTAGCAAATACGTTCAGTAAGCTGAATAATCATGAGAACTATCTCACTCATGACCTTGAGTTGGCAGCAGTTATATTTGCGCTGAAGATATAGAGACATTTCTTACTGGGTGAGCATGTGAAGATATTTACCGATTACCATAGTCTGAAGTATCTCTTTACTCAGAAGGAGTTTAACATACGACAGTGCCGGTAGATTGAGCTTATGACGGATAACAATATTGACCTTTAGTATCATCCTAGAAAGGCTATTGTTGTCCCAGATGCACCAAGTCGTCTCCCAGCAGTGATAACCCTTACGACTCGGTAGAGGCTGCAACAAGATATCAGAAAAATGGATATAGATGTCATCTTGCCTGGAGTGGCTACATCGTTGATGAACATGCAAATTCAGTCGACTTTAGTAGATGGGATCAAGGCCGCTTAGGTAGAAGATGAGAAGCTACAGAGAATCAAAGGCTTAGTGTTGGCAGGACAGAGCCCAGAGTCCATGATTCACAAGGATGGGTCCTTACGATATGACAACAGAATTTGTGTGCCGTTTGGAAATGTTAAAGAGGAGCTGTTGAAAGAAGCTCACAATTCTCCATATTATATTCATCCAACAAGATCAAGATGTATAAGGACTTGAGGCAGTATTATTAGTGGTGGCATGGTATGAATATGAGTGTTGCCAGGAGCGTAGCAAAATGCATGGTATACCAACAGGTGAAGGGTGAACATCACTGTGTCATCAGGTTGTTACAACCTTTACACATCCTAGAGTGGAAGTGGCAGCATATTACGATGAATTTTGTGACTGGACTACCTAGAAGTACAAAGCAGAATGATGTTGTCTGTGTGATCGTTGATCGGATGTCCAAGTTAGCGCACTTTATCCCTTTAAGAGTTGACCAGTCAACAGAAGTGCTTGCCTAGAAATATATGAAGGAAATTGCGGCTACACGGTGTTCCTATAAGCATTGTTTCAGACAGGAACACTCGATTCACATCACATTTTTGGTAGAACCTACAGAATCACATGAGAACCCTTCTGAGTTTCGGTACAGCCTATCATTCTTAGACAGATGACCAGTCAAAGTGCACCATTCAAATACTGGAGGATATGTTATGTGCTTGTATGTTAGACTTCAAGGAGTCGTAGGAAGATCACCTTCACCTCGTAGAGTTTGCATACAACAATTATAAGGCCAGTATTAGGATGGCACCCTTTGCAGCGTTGTACGGGAGAAAGTGACGTTCGCCCTTGAGTTGGGATGATGTGGATGATCGAGGGTTGAATGGACCGGAGATGATTGTAGAAGATGTAGATGTAGTGTGCACTATCAGAGAGAAACTTCAGGTGGCACAGGCTCTGTACAAGCACTAGACGGATGCAAAGCGTCGATACTTGGAGTTCCAGCCTAGTGATCATGTCTTCTTGAAAATCTCTTCCAACATAGGCCTGCGTCGATTTGAACGGAGAGTGAAGCTCAGTCCTCGTTACATTGGACCGTTTTACAGATTGGAGCGAGTGGGAGAAGTGGCGTACAGACTTGCAGTGCCTACATCCTTAGAATGAGTGCATAATGTATTCCACATATCTAAGTTGTGCAAGTATGTGGGAGACCCAATGCATATGGTTGATCATTCTAAGATCATTGTACGGCATAACCTGACATATAACAACAGCCAGTGTGGATCATCGACCGTTAGGAGAAGGCTCTTCGGCACAGAGTTATCAACTTGGTGAAAGTGAAGTGGCATCGAGACTCGCCTGAGGCGTCCACCTGGAAAAGAGAGGATGAGATGGGTGAGCATTAGTCTCACTTGTTTGATGTATCTTACTTCTTAGAAATTTTGAGGATGAAATTTTTGTTAGAATGGCAGGATGTAATAGCCCTAAATCTTAGTGCTATAATTTTTATGTATTTCTTACTTCTCTTTTTCTCTTTTTGTTCTTTTCTTTCTCTTTTTAGTCCGCGGCCCAATCCCCAAGCCAACAAGCCCACTCTTTCTTCTTTTTTCTTTCTTTTTTTTTCATTTGGTCATCCCCTAGGTCAATCACTCAACCCAACTCACCGGCCCACCCGCTAACCCGTACTTAATCTCCTCACCCACTCCCCACGTGACACCCCCTCACCAACTCTCCATCCCTCTTCTTTCGGGTGAACCCCTCGACCCCATCTCTCCTCTCTCAATCTTCCTTTGGCGAGAAGGAAATCCTCGCAGCAGCCCCAAGTCTCTCTCTCCACTTCACTCGACAAATGTCACACCTCCAAGCTCAACAACACCTTAAAATCGTGGGATCTCACCACGAAATCTCATAGCCATTAACTTCCACTCGAGTATTTCGACGTCCACCTCATCCGTGGCAATTCCATAGCCTCTTCGCCCCCTTGTGTGCTCCACACGCTCTTTCTCTCCTTCTATAAATTCCATTTGTTTTCTAGGGTTTTAGTTTTCAAAAAAAGAAATAATTTTTCTCAAAGAACTTTGGCTTTCCTCTTCCTCTGAGTTCCGTTTTGCTTTCGAATTTCACCTATGTCCTAGCAATGATGATGCTGCTGCTCAACGACGCGACGGCGTAAATTGGTGTTCGGTAAATCGCTTTAATTCTTGAATTTTGATTTTAAATTTCTTGTTTTGTCGGCGATGATGTTTCTGTGCATGGCTCGAGAATCCTCCGGGCTTAGCGGCAACCCTCGATGCCGCCCTGCGTCGCGGTTGCAGTTGTTTCCGTGGGTGGTGTTGATGTCATGGGTTTTTTATGGGCATTGCCCCTTGCTATATGGGTTCTTTGGGTTTCTGACACATGTCGTGACTTGCTTCCATTGTCGTGACCCCCTGAGGGCTCAATGCACTTGGTCGTGACTCCTTTGGGCGCTGCCCTCTACCCTCTGTCCTATTCCTCTTGATGTTTATTGTGGCTTTTGATGGCTTGGTGGTATTTGGCCGTGGACTTGGCCTTCGGTTGTGGGTTATTGTTTGGGTTCTTGCTCCTGTTGTTGGCTTGCTGCCATGGGTGTTGATTGGATTCATGCCCATGTGTTTGGATTTGGACTCTTGACTGAGTCTTGCCCCTTACTGCATGTTGGATCATAGGGTTACTACCTATTGGATCATATGGTTACTGCTGGTTGGATCACAGGGTTATTTCAGCCCTATAAATGCTAGTAGCCACTAAAAACTGTTCATGATGATACATGTGGACTGAAAATATGAAAACCATGAATATATCGTTATGACCCTTAGAACGATCAGTGATGAGAACTCTCTGGGATCATCAAAGTTGTTTCTCCCCCTGTGTTCTAAAACAAGTTATATGCGGCTGCATATGTGGCTGCATATAAGGAGGCGGCCTCTGGCCATATGAAAAATCAGTTATGCAGTCAAATTATGCGATTGGTCGCATAATCGGTCACATAACTGCTATGCACCCGCATATGCGAATATACAGGCGCATTATCGGCAACTAAAAAACTTCAAACCGTTTAAAAAAGTCAACATGTTAAGCATAAAAATCAAATTTTTTTTATTTTAAGGATTTTTCTAAAACAAAAAACGGTGACCACTTTCTCCATCATATCACAGGCAAAGTAGCATCAGATCGCGGAGGGAAGCAACGGAGCGAAGCAGTGGCAGGAAGCATGTATGCCCGCATGTTTTTTTTCTTTTTTCTTTTTTACCAGTGGGAAGCAGCAACTTCACCGCATGTGTTTTCCTTTCTTCTTTTCTTTTTCTGATGGGGGTTAGATGATGATGTTCGTTATGAAGCTAACGATAAAGATGATGATGAAATATAGAATGGATCTTTTGTTATTCCAAGATACTTATTTTTCACATGATTTTGATTTTGATTTTGATTTTGATGTAAAACGAAAAATTTATGTTTCGTGTGTGTAAATTACTCTAGACATTAGTTATTTTATGAATTGATCATCTTGATAATGCTAATGTTTTAGCATGAATTAATCCATATTTTTAAAAGTTAATATGATTTTTTTCGTGTTACCAGCTTTTCAAATTTTTTAATTTAATAAACATAAACATATATGTATATATACATACTGTTTATTTATTTATTAAAATATTCATTTTCACGTAAACCGCACAATCCGCATAATCGGCTGCATAATCCGCATATGCGTTATGCGCTTCTGGACCGCACGCACAATGAAACCGCCTTTTAGAACACTGTTTTCCCCTATTGTCAATCCCTACATGTTTTCGTTTACTATATCATTCCCTACATGATATTCAAGTTAGACTATTTTACTAATTGTTGAATACTATTTAGGTTTATACTGCTTTATCACTTGCTACATGCTTAGTTTGTTTTTACACTTACTACATTTTATCCGTTATATCACATGTTGCATGCTATCTCATTACATCGAAAGTAGTAATATGTTTAAATATGTTATGATGACAATATGATATTAGAATATCCTAATGTTGGACTGTCATGTTATTATGGTATTATGTCACCTTACAATGGACATATTCTTGATATTGGGCATGTTGGCATAAACTTCTGTGAACTGTTAGGATCATGTATATGACCGGATTTTAATCACATAGCACACCAAACATATGAGCTATTTTGATGTGACCACTTAACTTTCTTGGTAACCATATTTTATAATGAATGTTCAACCAAGTGAATACTACCAATTTAGAACAACACTTGTACTATATCATTGAAACACTGAGAGATGTACACTTGACATGCATTTGACACTTCAGACCCACTGGGTTTTGGGGCAAGTCATATTATTGAGGGTGCGGGAGCGACTGAAACCATACTTCTAATTACATGACAACATCAAATGTTCCGACCAGGTCTCATCATGCATCTGATGGACCTCTCTTAGTATCGCCGGACTTGAATTTTAAGTCAACACCTCATGTTGTTATTTTTGGGCTCAGCCCAGGTGAGCGCTCCCGTAATACAAGTTAGACTCATGCTTGCCTACTGCACTCTCCAATATGCTAGGACCATGATAGTACACCTCTAAACTATAAACAGTGTGGCATGCCTGTTTTGCTTGTTTCAAGTTCCTACTTGTTAGTTTTAATTATGCACATTTAACTATTTAATTCCAAATTCTAGAATTAATATGATTTACCACTAATATTTTGGTGGCTCTCTATTTTGTTGCACAGTCAGGTGCTGAGATGGAACCAGAGAAGGCCCTCGCTTTTTAGAACACTGAGTTTGTCGTGGAGACATCAGATTTTTGAGTTTGAGTTTGTGGGCGTATCTCTGATACATCTCTCTTTATGTATTTTGATAGTATGTAATATGATGTAACGGACTTTGTAAATTCTCATGTATTAATAGAGTTCCCAGAAGAGCATTTTAGTGCATCTCTGCTCATGGCCTAGATTGTTTTCACTGGTTAAATGTAGGACCTGCCAACTCTTGCGAAAAACAGCCGCATCCCGGGGTTGCGGAGCGTGAGAGACAAATACGGAATTTCAAAAGAAATCATAAACCAAATGGTCGGTAGGAAAACTACTTCATTGGTTATGAATTATCAAAATAAAGTAAGAAACTACCCCTTTTCTCTGGGTTCACTGTGTCCTAGAGTTGAATGTAATTATAATAGAAAATGTGTCTTCTTTTCAATTACTCCAGATTCATTTTGTTTGTTTAAGGAAGTTTTGCATGGCTTTTAATTGATTAACGAACTTTATTCCAAGATTTATGGAAAACACATGGAGACTTGGGAGTAAGGGTGATAATCAAAACCAAACCTGAACTTCCCTGTTATAAATGGGTATAAACCATCCATAAATGGCAGTGACTCATGCATAACCCAGCACATCAACCTGTTTATAAACATGCTAGGTCCAAGTTATTTCTCGTGACTAGTTTTACCCAATAACGACTATTTTTAGATAAATCTCATCCTATATCTTTATCTCTTTTCCTAAGTCTCTCTCAGAACTCTTCTAGTCTTAGATACCTTGTGAGTAAGTGGAAGAATTTCTGCGTGTCTACTTTACGTTATATTCCTTTTGTACTCATAGGACAGATAATCCTTATTTGCGAAATCAACTTAATAACTTACTCAAAACTTTTGAAGTAACATCACATTATATATATAGTAGTTTTCGGGTGCGAAAACTAGTGTTTTTGCACCGTGCGAAAACATTTTTATTTATTTTTTTTGAAATTTTTTCAAAAAAAATTTGATGTCAAATCCATACAATTATATACCCCAGGAAAAATAATAGGTGAACCCTTTGGAGGATTTGAGCACCGATCTACCCGTTACAAATTTAACAGTTTCAGAACGTGCGAATTTTTTGTAATGCATTGATCGAAGGCCAAATCACATTATTTTCAACCATTATTTTTAAGGAGTGTATAAAAACAAGAAATGAAGGTGGGAAAAAAATTTGAAAAAAGAATAAAAAACATTTTGCACCGTGCGAAATGTTTGTAAATTTACCTACACACACAAGAAATTACCCGTGCACGGTGACCGAAGAAAAAACCCACACAGGATGCGGTGCACGTCCACAACCGATAAAAGAATGAGAAGAGTGTGTGTGGTGGTATCGTCAGAAGGATGCAGATACCCGTAAATATGTGGAATAGAGAGGGGCATTTGGGTTCTATGAAAAAGCAATGGCAAGCTCGCAAATAATGGGAATGTGGGGGGCATTTAACCTAACTCCAAGTAACACTCCAAATTGGACCCAAACTCCCACCCTCCACCAAGTGAGCCCCACCATCCCAAGATGGGAAAACCTAGCCCACACCCTTGTCCTAGTGGGACAAAGGTGTGGCCCACTGTTTTGTCCCCATGGGGACATGGCCGTGGGGAACATCCCCCAATTGTATAAAGGATATATGTATATATATATATGAGATTAATGTGTATTAGGTGGCATCTGACCAACTTGGGTCGGGTGTGCTGACGTGGCGGCCTACCATTGGTCGTCCATAAAGCAAATGGTACTTTTTGCTTTATGGACGGCCAATAATAGGCCGCCACGTCAGCGCACCTGACCCAAGTTAGTCAGGTGCCATCTTTTTGATATTATTATTATATATATAATACAATAGAATAGATTTGTCCTATGTGGCATGTTTCACATGTGGCAATATCATATCGCCACACCGGATGCCACCTAAGACAAAAACCCCACCATCCCCTCACTTATTTACATGGCTGCCATTCCCTTCGCATCCCAAAAAATCACCCCAAGCTCACGTATTTACAGTTTTGCCCTAGAGGATTTTTCCACTATAACCCCCAAGGTTTTTGTATTATCCTTTTACCCCCGACGATACCGACGCATACACCGACACTTCTCACTCTTTTTTCGTTTGCGCGTGCACCGTATCCTGTTCGTGGGATTTTTGGCTCAGTGGATTGTGTGCAAGGGTTATTTCTAATACATATATGAGGAAAATGTGCACTTACACATTTTCCCCCATTTTCCATTTTTGGAATTTTTTTCATGGGGTTGTTCACATCATGAATGATCAACATACAAATAATCAAGTGATTCCAATACTATTTGAGCACACATCTACCCCTTGCAACTTCAACATTTTTTAATAAGTTTTTAGACCGTTGAAGTTGCAAAGAGTATATGGTGGCTCAAAAAATATTGTAATCATTTTTTTTGTATGTTGATTGCGAACAAATTTATGGAAAAAAATTCTTAAAAACTAAAATTATGGGAATATGTGTGCTTGTGCACAAGCACATTTTCCTCTACACACACATACATATGATTTTTATGTCATGTGTTATTAAGAGTGGGTTCAGATCTGAACCCACTCTGCTGGGTTGACCAAACTAATAGAATGGTCAAACAAGTCGGATGGGGTGAACCCTTTAATACATGGGTCAAGTACGGGTTGCAAACCTTACATGTGAATTTCAGGGGTCGGGTATAAGCCAAGAGTTTAATAAAAATAACCCGTCGATACCCAACCAGACCTGTCCTGCCCCATTTGCCACACCTAATTTAGAGGGTTGCTGCCAGTTTGAAAACCAACTAAATATTCTATCGAAGCTATCATGAAGCCTTCTGCTCTGTAACCAACCTCATTTTGATAGAGCATATAATGACGACAATGATCATGCGATCAAGAAGCAGCATCAGAAATTTTCCTAAAAGGGATATGGTAGAAAAAGAGAGATGCATGATTTTCCTTTATAGAATCGTAGAGGTTGACTAGGATCCATTTGATGGATCAAACATGCAGATCCACCCAAATCAAATTTAAAATTTGACAACATAAATAGAAAATCCGTTCCATTGGATGTGATCTAATATGTCTAAACTATCTCTAAACAAAATTTCAACTAATTTGGACATATTTTGCCCATGCAGCGAGTGGTTGCAAAATTAGCCGATTTTATGACTAGTCTAAAACATTGATTTTGCAGCCACTTGATGCATGGGCAAAACATGTCCAAATTAATTGAAATTTTGTTTGAAAATAGTTTAGACATGTTAGATCACATCCAATGGAATGGATTTTCTAGTTAGGTTTTCTAATTTTAAATTTGACTTTGATGGATCCGCATGTTTGATCCATCCGAATGAATCCTAGTCAACCTACACACACATTATTTAAATGTCATGTGTTATTAAGAGTTCAGATCTGAACCCGCTCTGCTGGGTTGATCAAACTAATAGAAGGGTCAAAATGGGGTGAACCCTTTAATACATGGGTCGAGTACGGGTTGCAAGCCTTACATGTGAATTTCAGGGTCGGGTATAAGCCAAGAGTAACAACCCGTCGGTACACAACCCAACCTGCCCTGCCCCATTTGCCACACCTAATTTAGAGGGTTGATGCCAGTTTGAAAACCAACTAAAAAATTCAATGGAAGCTATCATGAAGCCTTCTGCTCTATAACCAACCTCATTTTGATAGCATATGATGATGACAATGATCATGCGATCAAGAAGCAGCACCAGAAATTTTCCTAAACGGGATAGGGTAGAAAAAGATAGATGCATGATTTTCCTATAAGGAATTGTATTCATTTCTGCATCATGATATGAGGTGAAAAGCCAAATGAAATCATCCCCCAAACTAGTTACTTCCCACTTCTACAACATTTTTCTGTCAATTAGATTTCTTAGACATTCACCTCTTTGCACAGCATAATAAGTTGTATTCCCACATATCAAAGTTCCACATAAAAACAAAAGTGTTGCCTAAGACTATTCAGGTTTTAGAAAATATTTTTAAGAACATCTACCAACAATCCTTCTATATTAACGATGTTACAAAACAGCAGGTTGTTAGATGACAAAATCTCCTTTTAAAAAGATAAGAAAAGAGAAGAGACGAGAAGAGAATATGTTGCAACAAATCATCACCCCCAAAACACATACAAGCGAGATAACAAAAGTTGCTGCAGAGATTAACCTCACAAATATAACTAAAAAAAGCTTATATGTGATCTGATCCTAGTTTGGAACAAGAAGAAAATATTGCATTGGATCGTTATATGCCAGAAATGAATTCAGCAAAAGTAGAAGGAAGAAAGTAATTTTAGAGAAAGTAACAAAAAAGAAACATGGAGAAATAGCATACCACGACCGCGGAGCATCAAATAGAAATGGTAATAAGGCAATATAAACACCAAGAGCATTATCAAGCAGAATAGGTCCACCTTCCAATTGATCCATCTTGCACTGCACCAAAACATCACCTTTAATCTAGAGTACTGATTCAATACCTCTAAATCAGAATGAATTCCATGCATATATAGGCTATCACCAATAGAGTTCCAAAATGTTATAAGTTATTATTTCAATGATAGAGCTTCTTATGCTTTGTCGTCCTTCATACTTACAATAGAGTCAAAACACGTGCATCAGATAAACACCAAAACATAAATAAATAGATAGATAAACTGAATGAAAATGCTCCAAAGAGCCTATTAGGCCTAACAAAGAATAAAATATACTCACATAGTGATTCAGTTAAATTTGAAAAATAAACAAGTAACTTGAGTGAAAAATCAACAGTGATGCATGCTACACCAGCAAAATGAAAACAAAGAAAACTTGTTAATAAGCAACACATCTCCCATCCTAAAAGAATTGATTTTTTTTAATCAAAATAACTGCAAGGAAGCATTTGTAAGAGCCCATTTCAGTTCCATTAGGTATGGATTCTCCATCTCACATACCTTCATCCATATTTAAAAACTATTATTGGAGACTAAAAGCTACTGAACCAACAGACATGCTGGTTAAGTCTTCAATAACCCTAAAATCAAGAACCAACCCATACAACTCAGCAAGTCAACAGCCCAAAACCCTAACTAAACCAAAACTTACCAAATTAACCAAAACGTGCACCAACACTAAAATGCTAACACTAAAATGCTACTAAAACCAACAAACTGCATCAAAGTATACACCACCAAGCACTTAGCCACACCAATCACAGAATAAACATAATGAAAAGAAATGTGCACACACTGCAAAGAGTTCGCCCTAGAACTCAACAAGCACCAGTCCAAATACCCCCAAAATCATAAATTTTCCAAACTAACCAAAATTCAACACCAATAAAACTATAATCCCGGGTGCAAATTGGAACAATCAACACTAATAGATCATAAAATCAACATAATGCATCAGACAATAGAAATGAACCGACAAGCCTCATGCCAAAACCCATCAAAATTTCCCTAATTATTCGAAAATCTACCATTGTCAAAACTAATCCTAGTAGCAATTTGGAAAATTTAGCACTAAAATTGCCATCAAATCAACAAGAGTGCATCAAATACTGAAAAACGAAATTGACAACCCCCGGTCCAAAAAATCTCATTTGAAAATCGAAATATCAAACTCAATACAAAACGTAACATTGTCAAGATTATAATCCCATGCAACAGAATTTCAAGAATTAGCAATAATAATAGGACATTTAATCAACAATATCCGCGGTCCAAACCCCTAAAAAGGATATGAATTCTGCAAATTAACCAAAACTAATCCCGGTTACAACTTTTTGAGAAAATTAGTCATGAAATCAACAAGAATTGAATCAGAACACTGACAAAATTGGGATTTATTGATTACTCTTTGGAGAGGACGGGAATGATCTCGAAGAGAACGAGCTGGAAGAGATTGCAGGAGAACGCGAAGACGGCACTGAAGAGGATCTGAACCAAAGCGCTCTTCTCCTCGTACTCCTTGTACAGCCGCCGGTTCAAGAACCAGAGACCGGCCCAGCCCAAAAGACTCAGCGAACCGATGACGACGCTACCCTCGTAAATCTTCAAGCCCCACGATCCTCCCATCTCGATCTCTTGATTCTTCTCCTTCGATCGGGTCTCGAAAGTGAGTGTGAGGGTTTGTCTTTTTTTCCCCTCGTTGATTGTTAGCTTCTTCTTCGTGCTCGAGTTTCCATATGAATTCAGTCGATCTTCACTTGAGTTTTTTATTTTTTCCTTTTTGGTGGCCAATCTTCACTTGATTTGCTCAAGCCGTTAAGCGTATATGCTACATCAACTGGCGCTAGCCCCAGACCAAAGGCGAAAGGCCGGATGAAGGGAGTTGCTACGCGCACAAAATGAATTGCTGATTCCGAGTTATTTACAAGTTTGCCATCCAAAATTTCCCGGGACTAGCAACAAATTTTAATTTCCAAACTATCCCGTTGTGCTCGGTGAGCAAAACGACGACACTGCCGGATCCGACGACCTACAGCACCCAATACGCCAAGCAGTTCGTCGCCCTCGCCACCAACACCTCGCTGGACACCAAGTGGCTCATTTGCTAGCACCTCGTCGACCCCGCCAACGCCTTCCCTTCCCTCCACCCCAAGTCCTCCTCCTTCACACACAACGACAGCCACACCGTCAACCTCCTCCGGGCCGACGGCACCATCCTCATCCTTTACGTCGGCATCCTCTACAATATACCCACATCCATCTGGCTCCTCGAGACCTACCCGCGCCACCCACCCGTCGTCTTCTTGACCCCCACCCCCAACATGGTCGTCAAGCCCAACCACCCCTACGTCGATTGTGATGGTGCCGTCCATGCCCCCCCATCCCCCCCCCCCCCCCCCCGACCGCTTCTTCTTCCCCAACCCACTCGCCGCCGCCTTCCCTCCCCCTCCCCCTCTATCAACCACTTCTTCTTTCCGAACACACTCCGTCGCCGCCGTCCCTTCCACTAACAACCCCTCCCTATCCCCCTCATCCGACAACCTAGACCCTCCTCCTCCCCCTCCTCCTCCCCTCTTCTCCACCGCCCATTCCAACCCATGAAACCCCATCTGTGGGCAGCGGAGGCGACGGCAGCGAGGGGTGACGATGGTAAAAGTGGAGTAATTTTTGAATGGCAAACTTGAGAATAAGTGGTTGTGCGCACGAGCAATTCGGTATGTATGCGTAGCAACTCCCGGGGATGAAATCGGTAAGTGGAGTGGCCTTCGACAACCCAAATTAAACTCAACCCGGTCCATTTTATATCTAACCAGTTAGTTGTGATTTGTTAGAAATTCTATCTTGGGATGTGAGTTTGTTGTTATAAGATCTATTTTTCTTAACCCGTTGAGGCATATCTAGAAAGTTTTTTGGAGCATTGTGAACATTTGTGGCCTATACATAGAGATGATTTCATCTCCTCTAATCATCCAGAAATACAATCTATTCTTCGGAACCCCCAAAAAAGTTAATGATACATTTGTCTTAGATCAGCAGCCCACCATTGACATATTCATTTGTTTCAGAGCCTCTTAGATCAAAATATATTTTTAAAAAACAAAGCATCTGAATCCTTCTTTCGCTCTATCTCTCTCACTCTTGATCTCACTCCTGCAAGCGAATAGACACAAACGTTGTCACTACTTTGGGCTGGCTCGAGAGAATTCCTCAGAGTGGGCCCGGGGCCCCAGTAAGCTGAAGGGGGCCGCTCTCCTCAAACCACGAGCCCTACGTGGGAGGTGTCCCGCCTCGCGGAGAACGTCAGGGTCCCAGACAGACACGACTATCAAACTCCACTGAGCATCCCCCCGACGATTGAGGCATTCATAACCATTACGGGGCGCCCCATCGGAGGCAGTGGCCACTGGTCAAATACAATAAAGCGCATTCAATGCCTAGACGCCCAGCAGTGGAATGCTCAGAATGAACACATCGCATATAAGTGCCTCCTCCAACGAGGAAGGACGAGACGAATTTTGGATATCTGACACTCAAGTATACATACTCCTCACATCTGCTCCGACCATATATTTCTTCCTCCATAGCTCGACCCGAGAACTCGTGCACGGTCTCCTAGCGAGCCGGAATCGATTCCACCGAGCACTCTTTTGTCAATATCTGACTTAAGCATCAGATGGGATTTGGTCAGAACCCAGATCCGACCCCCTGATGAGCTTCTCGTTTTGCTGATCGCTGGAGACACCGTTCGGCCAAAGCTTCCTTCGGATACCCATCTCTCGACATCGAGCATCTATATATCAGCGTTTGTTCAGCCGACCAGCTCCAATGGACATCCTCGCCTTTCGAGCCAGCGGAGACCTTTGGACTACCTTACCTTCAACCTGTAGTAAGAAAATACCCTGAAACATCTAGCACAGTCTGTGGAAACAAAGTCTACACCCGCGTCTACCCTAGAATGTCAGATTAGATTACGACCCTCAAAACAAGCAAGCAAGTGGAAATTTCAAATCGGGAGATCCAATCCATATTAGAGAAGACGGTGATAAAGTCATGCAAAGATTGGTCTCTGAAACTTGACGACTCCCTTTGGGCCTATCGAACCGCATTCAAGATGCCTATCAGAACTTCCCCATATCCGCTAGTATATGGAAAGGCATGCCACCAGCAAGTGGAATTAGATCATAAAGCGTACTGGGCCATCATGAACCTGAACTTTGACTACACCAGCGCGAGGGAGCGCTGACTTCTCTAGCTGAACGACTTAGACGAGTTTCAGCTGAATGCCTATGAAAACGCTCGCATTTACAAGGAAAAGACAGAGATGACACGACAAGCAAATCTTAAGAAGAGAATTTCACGAGGGAGATCTAGTTCTGCACTACAACTCAAGACTAAATCTCTTTCCGGGAAAGTTGCGCTCTCGATGGATAGTACCATATACGGTGACGCGGGGTTTCCCTTACGATGCTGTCGAACTACTGGGAGAGCGAGTGAACTTCAAGGTAAATGGGCACCGCCTTAATCACTATGTCGTCGGTGACCCAATCAGAGAAGATACATCTTACGCGCTCACCACCTCTCCCTCGGCCAAGCTAATCTATGTCCCACCATTTCGGCGCCAATGATACGTAATGGAAAAATCACCAAAACATATCATGCCGAATGGATAACCTATATAGGTTGTCGAGCTAACGACGTTAAACAAGCGCTTCTTGGAAGGCAACCCAAGTCTATTTTTCATTTCGTCTAGCATTCTCCTTTTCTTTTTGTGTCCTCTCGGCCCGCTAATTCTAATAAACTCCATTTTTCTATGTACACATGCCCTCAACAATGCGGGACATCAATCCTACACGCTGCCCCCAGACTTCTACGGCATGCTCCCGCACGACTGGGGTAATACTATTCCTCTTTCCCACATCATATTTATCTCCGCTCACACTAGTGCCTAAAGCATTAAGGACAATGCTTAGTCTTAGCTTGAGGGAGACGTTTCACTCCTAGCTTGGGGGGAGGAACCAACTATGCCATTTATATGAAATTTCATTCATATGCTCATTTTGACTCACTTCTTTCATGCACACTCTATATATCACAGCGGAGCCCTTCCACACCTTACCCTCCCCCATAGGCTCATTTTCAACTCATCCCCGCATATAAGCATGAATTTTCGTCCGCATATCTTCGTGTGACCTAGATCGAGAATTTAGTTTGACTGTCGTAATGCACGAGTCTAGGCTTTGCCGATCATGTTGAGTAGGTCTTGGCTCATCAGGACTTGGTCATGAGTATAGTCTAGTCGCCCAAAAGCCATGTGTGAGTGATATGCTCTAAAAGGGAGGATAAGAATAATAATAAGTGTATCGTTCTTCCACTCCCACCAAGTAGCCGGGTCTCCGTGCCTCAGGAAGCATTGGAGATTCACGCTGAATAGTGAATATTTGGGAAAGTGCGCTAAGACAGAAATAATCGGCTTTTGGCAATTCGGGAGAGTGGACCTGAGGGGCCCATCTTGGCCCAAGATCGTCTGATCCGGGAGCCATTAGCCGAAATCCCATTACACGAATCACATAAGCTTGTAAAAACGTGTGTGTACATGTACATTTCGTGCATGTCTATCACCATGTCTTAAGGATGACTAGCTCTGTCCTAGCCACCCTGGTGAGTCACAGTCTTATGCTTTGCATTGAGCTCTAGCCTTCACAAGTGTAAGACAACAATTGAAATCTTGTCGATCTATGACCAAGTAGAGAAACTTTCCACGGATTTCGTACTTTTTGCATTTACATTTGTTGAATTTGATACTGTATTGGAGACTATCATTCTTGGGTCTTACGCCATATTTGATCGATAAAGTTATGCATGCTTGAACCTGAGCCTAATCTTGTCGCATACGTGGTTTGTGTGCGTGATTCATTTGAAAGGGTGATTCGTTTGAAAGGGTGATTCTCAATTCTCCTAGCAAACTTCTCCCCATGTTTCATGCCCTGTCTTGCTCGAGAACGAACAAGAGTTTAGCATGGGGGAATTTGTTAGGCATATTTTATACGCATATTTTCGCACTTTCATACCACGTTTTCCACCCTTATTATATAACATTCTCACTCTTTTCTTCCGTCTTTGCCCACTTTTATCCACTTTACGCCTTCGACATATATTTTGTACATTTCAGGGTAAAAGCACGTAAAATGATGCAAAATAGCAACGGAAGAAGGTAAGGGGAGAAGATGAAAAGCAACGATGGAGATTGGAAGGTGATTAGGAGATAAAAAGGCAGACTTACAGGTGACACGACCATGCAGATGCACGCACAACCGTGTCAGATTGTCAAAAGGATAGCTCAATGTGCTGCTTTGGTGACATGGTTGTACGGCTACACTGCACGGCCGTGCTAAATCCAGCTGCAGAAGACAGAGAGCTCTCATCACACATGGACGTGTAACACGGCTGTGTCAGTGTGTCAAGGCCCAATGTGTGCTTCAATGAAACGACTGTGTGGATACACCGCATGGCCGTGCTAAACCCATCTGCAAAAGACATAGGGCTCTCTTTGAGTACAGATGGATGACACGGTCGTGTCGAAATTAAGATAGAACGCAGACTGCCAGCATGGCCGTGTTGCACAGCCGTGTGCCTGGAGCTATCTGAAGCTGCATGAAGACATTAGGGATCGATGACATGGTCGTGTCGAAAGACGGCGCGGCCATGTGCAAGATGACTGTGTTATACTCGCTAAAGAGTGACAATGATGTGTCGCCTTTTGACACGGCCATGTGCCCGCTATCATATAAAAGGAAAATTGCCGCAACAATTGGCGGTGTGCGGGATTTTTGGGAGATTTTGGCCGTTTGGCTATTTAGAGAGCTAATTTGTAACGACCGGTTTCTACCAATACATATTTCGTACGTATTTTATTAATGTAATTGAATTATTGGAATAATTGCTTTATGATTTTATTTATTATTTTCATTAGCTCGAACACGTGATCGGACCCCGTAGTTGCGATCCTCATGACTTCACGATCGCGTTGAAATTTTCTTTCTTATTTTTGGATAATGTTGAGCCTGGGGGCGAAATCGTAATAATTTAAAAATCTTAACTATATTTATTTTCCTAATCTAATTTAAATCTGATAAATCCAAATATTTTTAACTAAATCGATTTCCTAAATCAAATCTCAATCTTGATAAATCTAACTTAACGAATTCTAATAAATCTTAACTAGATTAATTTTCTAAATAAAATTTAATCTTAATAAATCCTAATAAATCTTAATGAATCCTAACAATTGCCTAATTTATATGATCTCCTAAAGGTTAAGATTATCCACGATTTTTGCGCGATTTTTGTAGTAACAAACTTCCGCGTGCTTCCCTATATCATCTTTCTTCCCTGCTTCACAAAAAAACGAATAAACAACAAGGAAACCTAACACAGTCTCTCTCTCCCTCTATCAAAAACTCAAGGCAACCCTTTCCCTGCCGCCACTTTCCACCTTCGACGCCACCACCAACAGCTCGAAAGCCCCCGACCATCTTCCTCCACCCCATCAACCTTCGGTAGCCACCTCAAAAAGCCCCGACCTTCTCATGCTAACTCCTCTTACAACAGATCCGAGCCCCTATAGCAAAACACCCGATCAGCCCCATAAAGCTCCCGATTACCACCTTGCTTCCTCCACCAGAACACCAACCCACCCCCTCATCCTCGTGCGTGTGCCTCTTGCCGTCGTCGGCCACGCATCACCCCGACGCCAGCCATAAAGACCCACGACCACCCCCTCAACTCGCAAACCCATGCTCCCTAGCTCACGGCCCTCAACTCACGTCGTTGTCACCTCGCACCGGACCGCCGCCAGCATCGCCTCCGACACCGCTGCCCCTTCGTCGTCGAACCCGACGCCGCTGATGTGTCCATATTTTGCCTCATTTTCATATCATATTTCCATCACATTGCATATCATATCCGCGTCCAAACCCCACATTTTACTGCGATTTTGGTATTTCTGACGATATTTCGAGTTTCGTAGTATATTTTGAGTTTTCAGGGATTTTGGAGCGATTTGAACCCCCCGCCTAGGTATGGACACATCTGACTTGCCCATGAGCCTGTTGGCGGGGCTCTGGAGGAGTTCGCCACGTTCTCGAAGCTGTTGGAGGAGAGAAGGAGGAGAAGAAGGAGAAAGAGAGCTGACAGAGAGAGAGGCAGCTGCTGCAGCAGCATTTTTCCAGAAAATGCTCGGCCCGAGCAGCTGCAGCTCGGGCCGAGCCATGACATGTCGAAGAGGCTGCAGATACGACTGACTCGGGCCGAGCAGCTCATCTGCTCGGCCAGACAGCACGCCCCGAGTAGCCCCCGAGTATACCCCGAGCAGCCGATCGAGTCACCCATCCTGAGCCCGAGCAGCATGCGACCCGGGCCGAATCACTGCCCGAGCAGCTCCGACTCGGGCCGAGTCACATACTCGGCCGACACTTCCTGGGGTATTTTTGGAAGTTTTGTTGAACGCGCGATGTGCGTGATTGGGCGTAGCTGAAGCTCGCGACTACGGGCTCAGCGTTGCAGAGCTTTTTCTGAGTTTTGTTTGAGGAATTTTTGGAGAGAGTCCGTGGGCGAATTTTTGTAGGAATATTTTTGGATTAATTTTTGTAGCAAACTCTGGATCGTTAATTGAAAATTATTGCTTTCTGCTTTCTCTGGATTTGTTCTTCATTTATTCTCACTGTAAGTAATTTTTAGCCCTAATTTCTTTTGTTGCAAAAAATGTTTTCCTACGCGAATTTAATATTTTTGTGCATTCCGATCACCATGAGTGAGTAGATCCTCTCTAGGGCCGATGGGTGAACCCTAGGATTTTAGGGGAAAATGTAGATCTGGATCCCTACGTCGATTTAAGGATCTAGGGTTGTATCTCGGTAGATCCTACCGAATCCGTAGATAACCTGTACTGAGATCATGCCCACGGTCTGTGGAATTGATGTTCTTAAGGGGTATCTAGGTATTCGAATAGGAAAATCGGTGGATCCAATCAAGGCACGTGACAATGCCCGGCTCGCGCCTTGAGCGGATCCATCGACGAACTATATCGCTACGTCGATGGGAACCACCATTGCATCGACGAGAGCCACCGAAATACCCCGCAATTCTAACCCACGAGAGTGGTACGAATTGGGGGATTAATTCACTAGCCCTAATGCGATGTGAGGAACCTATTCAACATCAACCCCAACGATCCTAGCGACGATCCCTAAAGCCCTAGTTTCTTTTATTGTATTACACAACAACAATCGTCAACCCAAACCTTTCCCTCCGACCGCTACGACACTTCTAGATTTAGAAATAGACTGAGATTACCACGAACACTATCACCGTCCCTGTGGGATTCGACTATCTTATATACTATAACTTGACACCGTCCACTTGCGGATTGAACCCGAAGTCGTAGCCTATGAGACATATCACGCCTGGCGATCGTGACACCGCCAGGTGGGTCCTAGGTGTAGATTGCGGGCGCGTCAATTTTTTGGCGCCGTTGCTGGGGACGGCAATAGTGTTTTTATCTCAGTTCGTTTCTTTATTGAGAAGTTTGCTAGCACTCTTACCATCCCTTATCTACCCATCATTTTTATTCTCTTTATTTATTGCGGTGCTACTGACGGTGTTTTTCTGAGCTTTGTTGGTGCATGAACACCCGTCACAAGGGAACTTCCAGAGAATTATTGTTCGATCCTGAGATCGAAAAGACCGCCAGAGCCTTGAGAGCTTCTAGCAGAAGTTCATCTCAATCAGCTCAGATGGGAGAGAATCATCCTCCTCCTCCACGCACCGAGTCCATCAGAGACCACATGAAACCTACCTCTGGGAATAACTCCTCGGTTCTTAGATCGCAGCTGATGTCGGCAACCTTTGAGCTGAAGACGGGGTTAATAAATCTGATGCAGCAGGATCCCTTCCATGGGCATCCTCATGAGAACCCTAATCATCCCATTGATTCCTTCTTGGCCAAGTGCGATACATTCAAGGCGAAGGACGTCAGTGATGATGCAGTGAAGTTGTGGCTGTTCCCGTTCACCTTGAGGGACAAGGCCTCCTACTGGCTCCGAGCTCACCCTCCCAACCACTTCACTACCTGGGAGAAGATCGCGCTCACGTTCGTGGATAAGTTTTATCCACCATCAAAGACGGTCCGGATCGGAGGGGCCATGTCCAATTTCATGCAGCTCCCACAGGAGTCGCTCTACGAGGCTTGGGAGAGGTTTAAAGACCTCCAACATCAGTGCCCCTACCATGGAATCCAGCCTTGGGATTTAGTGCAGAGCTTTTACAACAGGCTCCAACCTAGCACTAAAATGATTGTTGATGCTACGGCGCAGGGCGTCTTATTGGATAAGTCTCCTGAGGAGGCTATTGATCTTCTGGAGCACATGGCGGCCAACACCCAGCAGTGGGGTGATGAGAGGACCATGATCACCCGAAACCCTGAGGTCAAGGCTGCTAGTCACCTGGACTCTCACATAGAGAACCTGTGCAAATAGGTG